>MNPL01014388.1:0-21327 GCA_002081605.1 Tropilaelaps mercedesae | reverse complement strand
CAATTAATTACGGATTTAGCAAAACATTACCATGTTATTCTATATATATATATATATATATATATGTTTTTCTACAGCTAGAAAAAATCCACTATTGGACGTTAAAAATGCGTCTCTTATTCAAGTTTAGTTTTATGCGTACGGCAAACATACACCCACGTCGTGCCTAGAGAGAAGTTTATTCCTAAAAGACCCTCGCGCTAGAGTAAAACGTATCACAATATTCGCACGTTTGCTGTACAGGCGATGGCGACAATGCGAGAATGTAGCAGATCTCCGAGTGAATCTGTTTCATGCACAATGTGTCTGCTAACAAAGACGGCCAGTGAGGAATGTGCGTACGTATCGTTCGAATAAAAATAAATAAAAACGAGCTATTCGCAAGGAACCAACGTCCCCTTGTTCTATCGCTTTATAGTCGCTGGTGCTGTCGTAGAAGTTGGTTGTTGCTGCTGCTGCTGCTGCTGCTGTTGTTGTCATCGAAGTGCTCTTCTCGAAGCAAAGCTGTTTCCGCGCTGGGTTCTAAAGACGTCGTCTGTGTGGCAATGGGGACCTTTTCACGGTTTAATTTTTAATATTCGCCCTATTCGGGCCAACCGACCAACCAAGGAGAAAGCAGCATCGTCGTACGGCTGCTGTCGACATTATCTTCAACAGGTAACGATTAATTCCATTAACGATCAAGTCGCTCCCTCGACTCGGATCTCCGCAAAAGCAACCGCCCCATCGGCGGCGGCGGTTGCTGCTGCTGCTGCAGTTTCTGTCGCTTGAACGGCGTCAATCGGTTCTTCGTTGATCAAATCGTCGACTTTAATGGTTAGCCCATCGCGATCTGTTGTTGTTGGTGGTGGTGTTGTTGTTTATTGTTGTTGTTGTTAGGCTGGTTGGTGGTTTGCCATGATCCGCAGCGACCCGAATAAGCATCTCTTCACGCCGTTGGCGACGAAGGCACTGAATGATGACGCTGTTGGCGTTCAGAAATTCTGATCGCTGCGGGATCGAAACTGCTGCGGTGCTACGATGACTGACTGGGCGGCCACCCGCGTATTGTACAAGGGCACGCCAATGGCTCGGCGTCGCGCTAACCCAACCAACAACAAGAGTTGCTCGTTGTTGTCCAGAAAATTTGCCAGAACAAACATGCGGAGGCGGAAATAGGTATGCACTCAAACGGAGCTAACAACAAAGGCAAGCGATGGCGTCGAGGCGGGATAGTTAAGGGAGAAAGGAAAACGGAGTGTTAAAGAGTGAATCGTCGGTTCAAACAACAAACCGATCGGTTAAATGCATCTGAAAATATGTGAAGCTACGTTGTAGCTGTTCTGTAGCTTTCTTTATTGAACTCGCACTGTCTACAGGGGCGAGCATCGATAACTTTGCGGTGCCTTTGTCCGTTACAGCGGTCCACCGCGTCCACCCCGAGGACGTTACGAATATTTTCATTTTTGTAAATTCGATTAAGAAACTAATCTCGATACAAAAAACAACCTAATGCACGACGTACTTTGGTGGTTTTTAAATTTGAAGTTGAACTTGTTAGGTCTAGGGAATAAGCATTTGAGCTAAACCTACCTAATACCATGTACAGGTGGAAAAGAGGTAGAGGGGTAACCTTAGGTTAGGATGCTTCTGATCGCCGAGATGACGTGGATGGCTAAGAAGTTAACTAAAAAGCGGTTACTTGTCTGTGACTTCGGATCCCGTCGATGAAACAATATCATTGTAGTCTCATTTTTGACTCATTGGGACGCTCGGAGTCACGCGGAGCAAGGCGATTCCATGTCTAAGATGAAGAGAGTCGTTTTGTTCTTCCTCGCTTCCAAAAGAAAATCCCTCAACTTGACGTTCCAGTTCTTGTGGACAGAGCCTTGAGTCAATGCGGCTGGAAGCAAAGCTCCCTTTTTCCACGGCTAGAAAAAGCCACCTGTTGCTGAAAACAATTTTAACTCTTTCAAAGCAGAATGTAGAAATGCATTACCTCAGCGTGCCTAACCCACTGTAGAATAACTGAACAAACCCAGCAAGCCCAATCATGCGTAGCACTTCAGCAAAACGCATAAAACCGACAAACGAAGAAATGCGACTAAAGCAGCTAGAAAACCAGCCATATGAACAATCTTCAGCCATGTTTACAGAGCTAATCTTCAGGCAGGTATTGATGTTCATAAAATGGCTGCTCAGTCAGCACAACCGAGTAAATGGGCTGGCGTGCGACAGTCCGATCTACACATGTGGCCGTCCATATAGGCGCATTGTTCATTCCTGGCCTGGCCTAGCCTAGTATTGGCAAACGTATTGACCCCAGGCTGCCGTCACGCAGCCTCAGTCCGTTGTGAATTCACGATGTTGTACACTCGTGTATGGGTGGCTGCACCGTTTGTTGCTTCATCATCTCCGCGCAAATTTACGATCTCCTCGCTTGTATTCTTGTTTTTCCTCCAAGACTCTCTCTCTCTCTCTCGCCGTATTTTCTCTCCGTCTAATGGCGGTGGAGTTTCGTGGCGCGTATTTTCCACTGTATATTTTCATATTGTGTGACCTCGCCGGTTCCACGAGTGACCTCTTCACAACCACCGGCGAAGTCTGGACGGCGCGCCTGCATCGGTGAAACCTTCACCGTTATTTAGTTGAGCTAGAATGCCAAAAACAAACCTGCCTAAAAGCCGACGCCACGAATCAATGAATCGCACGTCTGATCTAACAGCCAGGGCATTTACGATGAAATATTTTACCCAATGATAACACCTCATCGATTGACTGGCCGGGCCACACACGTTCAGTAATAACAATAGTAATAATAATAAATAGCGCAGAAGAACGAAATATGCTGGCTGGCTATTGCTTCGCCGACGGAAAATGGTCAATTCAACCTGTCAATCGGAATCAGCACCAGCCAGCATCAAATCGCCGTAAGGGAAGACACTAGAAGGCGGCTGCAACGAACGCGTCCTGGGTGTCCTACTAATATGCATACGGTGCCAACGCCATAACGGCTTCGTTATGAGCGATCATTAGACCCCGTACACGAGCATCCATAGCTCGCGTCATAATCGAGCCACGACTAGTTTAGCAGTGTTCGACAGAGTTTGTCGTCGCCTTAGGGAAAAAAGGTAATACAATGGCTGTACGAATTTGAATATGTGCTGCCGTCATCAGCTATCGAATAGCGCAAGTGGTCATTCTCATGCAGTTTAGACGTTAAGAGTACTTAGGCGTAAGAGCCGAGTGAATTTTGGAAACATCACATCGACGATATAGAGACGAACGGATTGCAAATTCAGTACGTTTGACTAATATATTTTCATCTGATATTTTTCGTTGGCAACGATGCGTGTCAGTTAGCATAAGTAAACGCAAAGCTGTGTTGTTATGACCTAGCTCCTAAAATAGGACAAACAATATATAATCATTTTTCTGTCGCCCTAGAAGCAGATATTATACATGAATGACGTAATAATGAAAACAAATCATGTTCAGATTTCACACTTTTCTATTATCATATGGAGTTCGTTGCGTATTATGTGAGTGTAAAATTTTTTCTCGTTCTTTTTCGCGGTTTCGTTTACTGGGATTGATGTAATCGTCTATGAGCTGCCTATGTAGCGCTGCACGCGTTTACAGCACTTGCCGTTGTTAATCTCATGGAGCAACAAACGTAAAACAAGACGAATACATCGCACGCGGGCTTCGGCTGTGTAAATTTTGACATGTGACAATAACGGAGTATTTAGCTATCATATGTAGGCACAACGTTGGCAAAACCCTTCGCCCTGGCCGGCACGTTCTTTGAACGCATCGCTACGCTTGCCACTTTCCACTCAGAATTATGGCAGGATTAATGGGGTGAAAGCAAATTAGTATACCACTAAAAATTTGGGACCTGTTTACCATAACTATGTAAACATAGCATAAATTTCCTCTTTTTTGCGGAAAAAGATCCGTTGATGTAGCATTGCCTCGATTTTCTCTGGTGAATCGTAGAAAAACGTGATAAAGGGTGTAAATTGTGGACGATGGAGGTCTCCAGACTGCTTAATGACCATGTCAGCCGGCCGGTAGTACATACATATACACATACACACACACACACACACTCTCTCGAATACCTCAAAATGGTTCGTAGATGCATGGTATTTTCCATTATCAACTGTACGCTACCTGTTACCGGGTATTCAGAATGCCAGCGCATTGTGTTCTCTAGTAAATCCTTTGTGTTTTCACTTCCAATCGCTTTGCCTAACCAATCGTCGTTAACTGACCTCGTAAAATATTTGTCGGGCACGGATTCTCTAAAGGATTAACTCTAATCGTTTTGTTACGTTTTGTCCATTGTACAAATCTTCTTTCTCCTACGTAGCTGGCTGAACATGAAATACGCAGTCGGTGTTCCGACATGAGTATATTCAACACAACACGACCGAAGTGACCACGTCTATTCGACCGGTTATTGAACTAATATTATCGCCTCCGACCCCCTATGAGGTCCCTTTCTTCTGGCTCCAGTAGTAGAACCACGATGATGATACGTCCGCATTTCGCGATATAATCATTTTAGCCCGCAGACAACTCTCTCGTAGATCAACAAATCTGAAGTTTTACTCGCGAGAGGTCGAGACAAAGCGAGACACAGTGCTACCGGTTATAAGTGTATGCAATAAATCTACAATCACGCCCGCTTGCCAAAATGGCAAAGCAGAACTCGCTCGACTATATTGGCGCGCCTGAGCAGCAGCTGCAACGGAGCAGAAATTTTGATCTGATTCGATTTGATTTGACACTTGTTAGGGGATGGCTGAACAAGCCATAGCCACTACTCTAACGGCATCGTACGGATTGCACATTAAAATTTCCATACACAAACACACCAATATAAAAATGCGCATTTGTGTTTGTGATCTGATACCTTCGTTATTTCACTTTCGTAGCAGAAAACTGCGCGTTATTCAAAGCACCAACATCGTCATGATCAACTTCGGCATCGATCGGGACCAAGACAACTCATCGCAGTCTAAATCTCTTTTCCCGCTACGTTGCATTAATGGGGAACGCAATAATCTATATAACTTTCCCGCAAAGCGTTCCATTTTTAGATATGCAACCATGCAATAAAGTTAACCCTCGTGATTCTGTCATGAGAGAATGGAATATGCTTTTTAATGTAGTGAAACCGGTTTCTAGCGAACACTGGGTCTAAAAGCGCCACTCTATCCTCTAGTTTGTCTCCTATCGCGCAAACCTTAATGGAGACGTGGGAATAAGGTCGGTTGGCATCTCGTTCCACAAGCTACTTGCCGAAATAATTGTCCAAGCGTAATAATTGTTTTCAATTATCTGAGAGCTGTACAATTCAAAGTGGTGCCAACATGTCACTAATATGTTGTTTATAGTTTCTTTCAGGCGGCTACTACGCGGTCGTTTCTGTCTATGTATCGGCGTGATGGTAGATAGACGATGCCCCCCCTTCGTCCACGTCCGTTTTCTTCGATCGCGAACTGGCGTGAACGAAAACGTCGACGCCACAATGTGCTCGCATCGAGAAGGCGTGACGTCGTCTTTTTGGGGAATGTTTCAAAGAAACAGAGAGAGAGAAAAAGCTGTACATTTTGCTGCTTGTCCCTGATAGCTACTTAGATTCGACATTTAGGCGCTGTGTCTGACTTCTGCTCAGCTTGAGAGGGTACGCAATGTATTTAGCAGGGAGGAATCTCATGAGCTTCAAGCAAGGCCTAAATAGCTGGTGAGCTTCGTAACTGTGAAGGGAACATCGAAGGGAATCCCCTGCCGATAGTGTCTAACTGGTCTCGCTCGGTGTCTATTAACCACAGCTTTCCTTGATGGCCATCTCTCTTTAGAGCAAAAGCGCCACTCAGGATTATGGCCGATACAGGCCTTTGTCGATGACACTGTCGTCATTCCTGTTAACGCAGCGTGTGGACAACGCCAGTGTCGAGGATACTCCGAAGACCAGCTAGCCTGAGCGATTGTAAATCTAGGATCGTAGCCTTGCAATAAAATCGACTTCTGAAGTGGCCTGTGGAGTAGTGCTTTGTATTCATTCTACCTCAATGGTACTTGGTGGATTGCCCCGAGAAAGGTCAACAGAGACGTAGGAAATTTTTCCGTACGTTGAACAGTACTCCCATATGCGAACGTTCGTTGCGATGATGGTCACCTGCACCGCCAGTCCAATTCTAATAGTACCTTCTCACAGTATTGAGCGGTCAATGCAATGGACAAGTTGGCGCATTCCGCCGGCCATCATTAAATGGACGTTTACGGTCATTTCAAGAGAGTACGCCGAACACATATCATCAATTTCTCGACAAGTTATTCGTAAGCAAAGAAGAGAATATATATAATACTACCCGATGAGAAGTTCTATGTTGATTTCGACGTCAATTATCGTCCGAGAGACGGGTAACCGTGCCGAGCTTATTGAAAGCTAAGCCTCGTCTAGCTTTCAATTGACTTTATGGTTTAGGTTAAATTCACGCTAATATTTGTTCATACTTGTCGGGTCCGTCCTGAGTAGCCTAATTAGTGGTCAGTAACAGAGAAGTACGAGAAAGGGAATTATGTCACCTAACATTTCTAGTCGATTCAGGCCGATGATGGCAAGAAGTCGTCCGTTTGGTGTAAATGTTTTGCCCAACAAGATCCGCTTTAACTATAAATGACCGCACCCGGAACTCCGCAATATTCGCTCGATTCTAAAACGTCGTCGTTTATTTATCGCGATCACATTGAGCTGAATTTCCTATCGAGTTAGATCCTCAATCTCTAAGTGGAATTAAGTCTCAGCTGAAACAATGCCCATTTTAGATCTATTAATCGAGCTATGCGTCCCTACGTACAGGCATGGTAAATTACAACGTGTTCAAAAACTCTAACGAAAAATTTTTCGAGAAGTATTTTCCATGCATTAGAGATGCATGGACGGTGTCACGAGACCGAAGAAGATCATAGTATCGCGGTTTTCTTAAGACACTGCGCACTCTGCAGGAAGAATCCAATTTTCTAAAGTCAACTGAAAAAAATAGCAGACGCCACCATGTACGCACACTAAAACCGAACATCGGGCTACAAAGTGAATCGGGTGACATTAAAAAAGGAACTTTTGTCATGACTCCTCTCCAATGCTCACGAATAGCCGAGATCTTTTCAACGTCTGCAAGCGAAGTTTAGTCGCCGTGTCAATAAATCGACGGCCTTGGCGGCAACCAATGGAACGCGTGACGCTTTAAATGAACCTAAATTTCGGTCAAAGTTATAGGAGCCGCTGTCACATTCTGACTCGACCTGAAGGCAGTCGAACAGAGTGAACGTTTAAGCTAATAACAATTGATGATGTTGGCCCGTTAGTTTTCTGGATGGGTGGGTGGTGGTTGTTGGTCAGAGTCTTCACACGGGTGTCTGTGTCGGTGAGATGGACGTCACAAATCGTCGGCTGATTCGCGTTCGCTGGATCAGAGTGAACTAGATCTGGCGGTCGATTTGAGCAGAAGTATACAGCTCACCCGCAGCTTCTCAATTGTTGTTTATACCTGTTTTATAACAACACGAGAGGGTGACGTTAGAATTCGACGTAACGTGTCACATCCAGCGCCACATCAGGTATTCGGTTGATACAGCTCTAGCACTCAACCTATCGGACAGACAATGGAAAACTATAATGTAGACGTAGCTGTAATTATAATATGAATGCACGAACAAGTGAGTGAACGAAGTCAATTAGTCAATCATCTTAAACACGGAAATAGGCTATTCGCGGGTTAAACCATTCGGGGGTGAAGGCGGTGGCCATATTGATTCTCGTTATTCTCCACAGACTGCAAATCCCAAGCGATCACTGAACCCGCAACAAGTCATCATCTAGCCTTAACAACTTTTACATTAGCTTCAACATAGCTGGCGTCATAGATTTACGTTGGACGTTTTGTACCAGCCGTCTTTATCTCACAGTATGGCGAAATCAAAAATAACCAATAGCCTTTTGTTATACTACAAACAGCTTGACAATCTGTCTTCAATGTATTACATAGTACGTGTCTTCTATCAAGCATTAGAGGCCCCTTGCGTACACCGACCAAACGCTCCCTCTTTTCCCGTCTGAACAAGAAAAAAACGCTCAAACTCATCATCGTCACAAACACAGCCAGCGGCCATCTTGTCGCTCCCATACCTCTACCTCCCCACACCACCTTTTGTCGTTGTTCAATCTGTTCAATTACAAATGGCTCTGAATACTTCGTCGTCTGCTTAGCGACACTCCCGACATATACCGACGTCCTATTCTTCCAACGCAGTGTCTCTCTTAAGCGTAGCTGACATCCTACGTATACAGGCTACATCCACACACACACACACACACACACACACACACACACATATATGTGGGTGTGTGTGTGTATATATGTAGCTGGTGTACGTAGAATGTCAGCTGCTTCGCGCGTGCGCCCCTCCCTCTCCTCACCTCGTCGTATTTCTGCGGCTGTTCTTATTGAGCGCCGAAAGCTGCCTACCTGCGTGATAGCCGGCCAAAATTACCGCCACTATTGACACCGTCCTGTTTGATAGGCGGCTAATTTCCAACCTACACAAATTTGTTTTTACATAGAGACACACAAGCACAGGATTGACGTGCTATCCTGTCATGATCTAACGTTTCGTTGCTGTATTCGTCGTTAGGGTGTCGGGGGCTCTTTGTCGTCGTCGTCGTCGTTTTTCGTGATGAAGGCGGACACCTTGCCTATCTATCTTTGTCTCCCCCATATTCTCTCGCACTTTTTAACATCGACATAAGTAAACCATTTGTTCGGTTCTTGGTGCGGCAGCCACGATGGCAGCTACTGCTACTACCACTGAATAGTTTGAAGGCGCTCGTCTATACTCGGGTGGGCTAACGAAAATTCGTTGCTCATTGGACAGACCAGCAGCCTGATCATGATCGGCCCTGATCTGCTGTCTCAGCCAATCACCATCCCGTTGGCGTGAGGACATCGTCGTCGTAGTCACCCACCGTTTCTTGGTGGCAAATCCTCGGGCAACAGCGGCATCAACGATCCAAAAAATGCACCCAACGAAATATCGCCCAATTGCGCGGCGAGAAGGTCCCCTCGGGGCCGATTGAACAGGCGATGGGATTTGAGCGACGACCCAATTGGCCAGTAACAACGACACGAGAACATCGATAAGATGAACAATCGCCTTGTTAGAGATGAACGACAACAGCTGCTGCTGTTGGCGAATTGTTAGCTGCTGTGGCTGTACGACAGTTCTGTCTCCTATTCTTCGTCAAGACTCCTCTTTTCATTTCCAAGATGGCGTCAGCTGCGTGGAGCTAACGCGCGGCAACGTGGCCTCCCTTACGTGACATCTCGTCGCAGCCAACCGATGAAAAGGCTATTAGAAAACTATGTGCTGCACTTCGGCCGATGCAGAAGGGCGTCTTGTCTGTTTCCGAGCTGTAGCGCTGAAGAAGGCTTTCTAGCGAGTTGTTCAGCGAGCAATCTATTCTGGAGAAGAACACTGCCTTTGTAAAGTGAACCTGGAAAATTTAATGACCTAGTGCACATTGTGACGACGAAAAAGCCTACAGGATCCCGACAAATCTCAGAATGGATCCTTAAATCCGGCAGTGTTCTCAGAGTTCTGCTTCGAGGGATATCTTCATCAAGAGAAGCATGAGGCTACATATTCGTAACTTACCTCAAAACAAAACACTCTCTACATGTAGCGCTACTTATACTAAGGAATAGAAGATGCACGAGCAGTTCGTAAGACATTTAACTGCACGTAGAGCACGCAAGGTGTCGTCATGCTCTCATGCTATGACGATAATATTCTTATACATTATTCACTTCGATCTCTCGGGCTTTATACTCCGCAATTACGTTATTCCTGTGGCAGTAGTAACTAATAATACTAATATTCAATATTCACAATACATAAGTAAGGAAACGAAGGCCTTTCGTTGTAAGCGCTGTGGTAAAACATCGCCAGAAGTGGCCCACGCGTTCGGTTGATAGCATCAATTCAATATCTTAATGCGGTGCAACAACTTGATAGAACAGGGGCTGTTGGCTGCAGAGTAACTAGACTAACCGGGTTATTATATACGTGTATGCAGAGAGACCAGCTTTTTCCTATCCACCCGTGGAGTCATCCACTATAGCAGCAGCCCACGGTCAGTTTGGCCTCGGTTCGTCAGTTTCCCGAAGTATCAAGAGCAGTTGTCTGAGCACAACAGGAAAAATAGAGTGAACTTCTTTTCCTTTTCGGCAAGAGAAAGAGAGGAAAAAACTCTTGATCGACGAGGCGATCCGTCGAGGCAAGCCAGCGGCTGCTTGACCTGAAAAAACTCGAAGCACCCGGACCCGACGGGGCAGGCCCAGTCTCGCGTCCCTAGCCTTCACTAAACCCCAAAGGCCTTTCCAACTTCTTACGTAAACTCGGAGCTCACGCCTTAGCTCGCATATATCAGCCAAGCCCATCCAAAGAAGGCTCTCACACTCGAGGAACTAACTCACGCGAACTGACCCCGTCAAAACAAAAAAAAAAAAAGAACGAAGTCGCTCACTTTGGCGTTATCGATATACGATCTAAAAATCTCATGAAAAACATAAGCTTTAATTAGTTGCGTTCCCTTAACGACTGGTAGCATATTTTGCAGCTTGGCGGTTGTTTGACCCCACCTTATTATCCTTACAGTTCAAAACGTATCTGGTTTTCAAATGTTTCTTAGATGTAATGTGAGATAAAAAGTAATATTGGTCAGGCAAACTTCAGAGTGAGCATAATTTCGAAAATAAGCATAAATTCGCCGCGCATTAAACCTTTCAAAGGATGAAACACTTTTTACTTAGCGGCAGATGGTCTGAGAGTCAGGAACAAGCGTAGAAAAGAGGGAAATCAGGAGGGAGAGAGATACACACACACACACACACACACACAGAGAGAGAGAGAGAGAGCAAAAGAGGAGGGAACAGGCAACCGCGAAAACGTATGAGAGCTTTGCGTGAGCTAATTGTACTCGTCTGTCCGCTGTTGGATAAGCACCGCCGAGTTAATAAATAGACGCATTCTGTTCTCTATTCAATGAAATGCAAAGACTGTCATTTGAGCCTGGTTGCTTTATATCAATATTGGCTCCCGGATATGAGTTTGTGAGCTGTTATCAATACCAGGAGGAGCTGTCACTTGCCCCTGTGCTGGGCTATGCACACCGCTAACGTCTCGGACGAATTGGCATCGACAAGCATCGAAAGAACGTCAATACGAAAAAGAAGAAAGTGCATTCACATACTGGAGAGATGACGCTCAGAAGAAAGGTTCAAACATGTGTACACGTACGCTGGCTCGGTATGTTGGACCGCAATATATCCGTTTCTCGTCTCCTTGAGCTTCCTTCAATGCTCGTACTAGATAGGACAATCGGAAGGATGACGGCCGTGTGCGGGCCAATATGTCTGTGCGTGATTGAAAGCAAGTTTGTGTGGTCCATGCAGATGATCGAGTGGCCGCTAGCGCCGTCACGTGAATGACTAACGCGGACTGCAGACAACTGATAGGCGAATCCGAAGACACCGCACACTAGGCCAGGCTTATGGCAGGCTTGAGAAGGATTGGTCTGCGGTTAAGGCGATGCTATGGCCTGCTAAAGCGGTACCACTATTCAGAACCGGGCGTGAATATTCATCTACCTATCACGTTCGCACCAACAACAAACTCGTTTGAATAAAAAGAGCAGAAGTTAAGGGAGAAGCTACGAAAAGGTACGCTCGACCCATTGACTGTATGTATAGAACTGAAACTGAGGCTGCTTCCCACGCACCGCCTCAGGGGACAAAGAAGAAAGGGAGCCATTTTGGGGGTTTCGCTTTCGGCTAGAGAGAAGTACAGAAAGAAAGAGAGAGAGGAAACCTCTTGAAAATTTGTCGATTCACTGATTTCGTTACGATTCGCTCGTTGTTGGTAATCGATCAGGGGCAGGTAAGTTGCATACTCGTTCATTCAAGGGAAATGATTCAACCAGACGGAGAGATGTGTCAGTAGGGCACACATGTAATGTTTACATATATAACTGTTATGAGCAAACAGAAGGATGAATTGCTATTGACTTCACGTACAAATACTATGGACAAATGAGAATGCAAATGATACGCCTATCTAGCAACTAGTCAACAACAATAGATAGAAGATGATGTTCTAAACGATGTTAGCCATACGCGGACAGTTATGAAGATGTTCCATTATGTTGTTATATTAGGGTCTGCTAAACTTCAGGGACTTTGAACTACTTCCCGTGATATCACTTAATTTTAGCGGCCTGAAAGCCCACCCGTTATTAGCTTCCATATTCTCTCCATCGTTACTAATCAACTAAAAAAATTCTGTCCTAAGGGACTAGGCAGAGTTATTAACCATTATTAGCGTTCTCCGTAATTGTTGTTTGAAATCTATGTGCTAATACTACAGCCACAAATGTTGGCTGCACAATGGCCACCAGTTCACTGAGCGTTCTCGCTGCTCTGATGGCGCGGATATTTTGACTGTTTCACACTCGTTATCGTCAAAATCGAAACCAGAGCATTCCAATCGATTGTATCACAACAAATTTTTCTGTGGAAGTTTTGTAGGTTTGCTGCTATAGCTCCGTCTATGCATTGCTATATACGCACAGGACGGATGCCCCTCTCAGCTAAGAGTTCATACGTCCCGTATTTTACTTACTTTTTATAAAGTGCCATAGCATTTCTCCAGCAAGTATGTCAGCTTCCAAAATCTCCCAGAAACGCTTGTCTTGTGAGGCCAAGCTCGAATAGGCTATAGATCGAAATATTGACTATTGGAACAATGAAGCCTGTTGAAGTATTTGTTTTCTAGGTTGAATGTAAGGTAAAATACTGAATGGTTGTAACGTTATGTAGCGTTGTTTCACATCGTTCAGACTACACCTCTGACCCTGAGCCGTTACAGGCCTAGAAGCACTTACGTTGCAAAATGCTTGATGTGTAGATCTATTAATAAATACAGGATATAGAGAGAAAAATTTAAATTGCCTTATAGTGCGTAGCATACCGAATATGATGCCAATGGGATGTGACAGCTGGGTTTGTTTATTCGTAAATGCGATTGGTTGGATCCGTTCGACTAGATAATCTAACGAGATGATCTCGCCTGCATCTGACTTCTCACCTAGGACATCCACAAAGAGGTCGGACGATCAAACCAAACGTGGTGCTTCTGTGCAGGCCTTCCGGTCAGGAAAGGTGTCAGATCTGGCTGTAGCATAATGTTCACCGTTTGTCGAACTCACTCAGACCGAATCATCGCTCGCTATTGTCTGAACGCTGTTGTCGGTTGATCTTCTTGAAGACCAGTAAAGCTTCGACTGGACTCTGAGGTCTCTGAAGCAACGGCGATTCTCTGGGGATCCGGATCTCTGATAAGAAGAGGTCACTTCCGACCAGGAAGAATGCTACTGAGAGCAGGCCTTAAGATAGCATCTGCTCATCGAATCCATGTCGCGTTGGACAAAAGCTCACATCTATTAGGATTACTATATCGAACGAATGGCCCGTAGTATATTCGTTACATTTGAGGACGTCTAAACTAAATAAATTCAATTAAGGAATACTTCTGACTCAAGACAAAAACATATGTGCATACATATTCTCATGCTAGGCGCAATATGAAAAAAATTATGCAGATTTTGAATGTAAGACAATACGTTATGATCACATAAATGCTTGAATATGTACTGTCACTATGACGAAGCACAAGCCGATAATATCTGCCGGTAATACTGGCCGCATATCTTGAGACGTCGTGTCCACTCAGGTAACAGTGAATATCTCAGTTCCAGATCCAATCTGAACGCCATTATTCAAGCAAAGAGGAAATATTTCCTCCGAGCTATGATATGGAATCAAAACGCCAGTACATTTCATGATTAAGTCATCTGAGTGCAATACAATAGCATCTTCTTTCCTCGTTTGTCAAGCTTTACTAACTCAACGGAGGAACCACACTCTAATGGTCCGTTTAGCCGGCTAAAGTTTACACGATTTTTACGGTATGTATATATATATATACATATATATATATATATATTGACGGCGTTTACGGCAGCGTACGAGTACAAATATACTATACGCTATTGTATCCTTCCATCCTTGCCCTGTTCGGATTGTTCATCTGCGTACGTGTGTACATCTCTAGAGTCACACTTACACATTTGAATATTTATCGACATGTGTCCATAGCATATCAGCAAAGGTCAAAAGTGTTTGCTCGAAAACAGACGTTGCGCACCTTTTTCGGACAAGCCAGCCATGCAGTTGTCGAGACGTGTTGTTTCATAGGTTAGCATAAACGCCCCGGAAGTTATGCCTATAATATCTTTCTCTCTCTGTTCGCCACCTGAGCAAACGTGTTTTTCCTCGCAATCTCCTGAGTAATCCAACAGCCTAATGTAGGCCATACTAAAGCGCCTGAAAATATACACTCATAAGCTATATAGCCCCTAATAAGGGAATCTGACGGGAAACGGATCGGCATGCAAGGACACATGGCCATGTTTAATCTCCTCTCACATACACATTGGAGCCGGCCCCTCATTCACTTATTCGACTGTTCGCCGAAAAATTGTCACCTATTGCTTTTTGTCTTATCTCGACGGCTTAATGCTGGATACGTATTGACGGGGAACATATCGAGCTATACAAATCTACGTACCGCAGGCTGGTATGAAAATGGCTTCGTTCCATTCAGTTAACCAATTTGAGCCGACATCTTCCGCATCGTTGCGTTGCCTACAAAAATGGCGCCAAAAAGACTGTGGATGTCCGTTAACTATAACGAACTGTGGCGGTAACGTCGTAGGTCTCGCTATATCATTGCATTAGGTACTATACGTCTACCGATTCGTATAAAGCACCATTGAAATCATCGGAGAGAGATTGGGTGGCTCAGTGGTTCTATTCGAAACTCGGCTGTCAGTCGGCCAAAGGTGAGATGGTTTAACGCTATGTGGCTCTGGCCAAGAGGAGAACAAGGTGCCGTCTATTGCCCTCGTTGTTAGAGCGGGTTTGATTTACAACCAGTTACCATTATTAGCCCTACGGACTCCTCTATTGCGGACTGCCGTTAAGCATGGGTAACTGAATTTGTGCCCTGAGTCGCCTTCCGCATAAATAATTGTGCTGACTACTGGTTACGTCCATGTGCCACCGTAACTTGATTTCAACTGCAAGGGTCAAGTGTGCCGCCATTACTTATACATGCACTTTTAAGTAACGTGACACGTGCTGGCTATAAGCTGCCCTTGGTCTACCTTTATATCTACAGGATTCGCTCATGAGTAGATGTGGGTTATATAACTACAATACTGATGTTGTTCACTCGCATACATTTGCGTGTAATCTACATATTCAGTTTTTCCCAATGTCTGTCACGTGCTCTGACATTGTCTGCAATTGAATTTTAGAATAACGCGTCTACTGTAGAAACCTGTCTGAGGCATATATTTTATGAATAAAGATAATACAAAACTTAAGAATACAAAAAATACAAATATCTAAAAAAAGAAAAACCTAAAAAACAAGACCTAACAAATCTAAAAATGTTTAGAAACATTGAATTGACGGAAAACGTAGAACATTTGTATTAAGTTGGTTTCATTAACGGTTATTAAAGATATTTGACGAACAACGACGGTTAGTTTAAGCTTTCTTATGGACGACGAAATGAAGCGAAAATCCGTCTGACGATATTTACATTCTTCCAGGAACCAATTAGGGACGAGTAAATATCTTTTCGTGTGTATGTATAGGGTTTGTGAAACCAAATACGTACACATTAGCTTAAAGCGAGAGCTTAATGTGTCTCAGACTTGACTATGGCGATGAGGCGTAATAATTGCTAAGAAGAACGATTTACTTATCATTACATTTTCGTCGAAGAGTGATTTCGACGCGGATCGCGTATTACTTTAGTGTTTACTGGCTTACCCATTAAACTGAACTCATCAACATCTCATTCTTAGTTTTGAACAACAACAACATCCGCTGCCAACTTCGGCGACCGTCTCGGCTTCGTCGTTTTGTATCGTTGCTTTCCATCAGAGTACAACTATTCAAGTGAGATGCACATGGTTAAGAGACTAAGGCAGAGTCATGACAGTAGCTCCGATTGGACCACGCGGAACACGGAAGGTCATAAGTGGCTGGAAAATAGCGCGGCGGCAAAAAAGAAAAGCAAATGAGCTACTCTGAATGGACTTCTCTGATCCATCACCGTCATTGGCAAATCGGCTCGTTCAACTGTCATCGTTCCATCGAGATTAGTGTTGTCTAGGCTTAGCTCCTTTAGTCCTAAGTGGCTCTGTAATGAGGAAATGCCTTTTGCTGTCTACGTAGATCGATCACCTATTAACGGTCGGGTGGTCAGGCGAGAGGAACTCCTTTCCGTTCTATCGTTTTCGGCCAGGGCATCGCCTATGTATTTGACCCCTGTAGTGCGCGCTTGATATCAGCATTACGATTCTTTAAAATTACCTCCAGACGCCTCAAGCTTGAAAGCATGAAACTTCTATAAAGCAATGACATCGGAAAGATGGGCCATCTTTCTCGTGTTGCAACGCTTACCCTTAACATTCTATAATAGATATAATTCGACGTAGATTTAACTTAGACAACAAGGCATCGACTATGTAAACACTTATAGGTTTTCTTCGGTTAAACAGACACTCATCTAGGTAAAATGCACCCTTTAACAAATCGACGAAACAAACAAGCGACGATCCGGTTCAGATTTCACGACCTGGAACTTTCAACGGACGAGAAGACCACCAATCGACAATGCATTCGCAGACCTCAGCTATTCATCCAAAATGGCCGCCCTTTCAGAGCCCGGAGATCACGCTATCCATAAACATTTCATAGAGTCGTGTCACAATCATCGGCGGCTACATGGCACACGCCATTGTCGTTGTCAAACAAACGGGGCAAACACCAGCTAGATAGGAGTAATCTTCAACCCGTTTTCGGCATTAGCCACCGTTTCGGAGGCGTTACCACCAATCAGAGCTCATCACTCTTTGGCAACGGGGGCACTTCATGTCACTTCACTCAACAGCGAACGACATCGTTGGCCCGCCAACCTAACCATTCCACCCAACGACTTCATCGTTGACATGAATGGATTACCTATTTCTCTCTCTTCTCTTCGCGACGCGTAACGAGAACTCACCGTCAACCAGGGCTGTCAAGCATCATGTTTTATTGCGCCAACAATGGTCAAACGTCCTGTGCATAATCTGCAACGGCAGTTGCAGCAACAGAAGTGTCCTGGGCGGGCACCGATGGCCGCCAGCGAACGGGACGCAAATGAACACGTAAGCTTGTGATAGATTGTGTGCAAGAACCAGTGGCTTTTATTTCATTTCACGTGGTCGAGTACGACCACTCCGACCACTCTGACCTTCAAGCAGTCAACCACTTGATTATAGCACAGCAATTTGAAACGAGTTCGCCCTGTGTAAGCACAGGTTCCTTTTCGCATGACCCAGCGTGTACTTCGTATCGCGTTGAATTAGCGAGCTTTGAATTCACATTGAGTATTTTCATATCATCAGACAGGATCTAGAAATATTTTACATGCACTTGAATTGTGTCAAACGCTAGTGAACCGCTCTTACAACAGGGTGAACGGCTTTGAACATTATTAACTGATTGGCCATCGTTTCGAATTCTGATGATTCTGAACACCTCTTCTTGGCGCCTTTTGTCGATAAAGCAAATGCATTCATTTTGCATCAAAATTTTATAGGTTCAGTGTTGTACTCACGCCATATAGCAATAAGGATAGTCACTGCAATTTAATATGTACGCTATTAGCCGCTTAATTAAACCGATTCAGCCTCTTTAGGACTGCGATCGATCGCCCAGAATCAGTCCGTGCGTGTTTCCTTTCACCCACAGATACTAAAATCGAGGTTTGCACGACCACATACAAATAAGCACACACATACGCACAATATGCACAAGTACACATTGATTCGAGTTGTAATGTGACTCTATTGTTGAAAGCTACTGTTATTCTTGTTGCTTGTGTTGATTGCCAATGCCGTCATTCGTGCCAGTGTCACATTAGCGTGCGCGAATCATCTGATTTGTGTGTATGATTATTATGATTATAGCTGTGACCGAAGTGTCGGCGGTGCTTGTATATGGAGTGTGTGTGTGTGTGTGCGTGTGTGTGCATGTGTGCGTGTGTGTGCATGTGTGTGCGTGTGTGTATGTAGTGTTGCGTAGCGTTATCCGTGATCATTTCCTGCGCGATTACTCGCAGGCCAACTGTGGCTACTGTGTCGATGACGGACTTGAATGATGACGCGCCAGCGGTTTTGCCGCCACTGGCCGCAGCGAAGAGATGGGGCGGTCCAATCGCGCACGGCGCCCACTGATCGGGTGGGTACAGTGTCTTGCTCAGGTGGCTGTAGCTGTAACCATTATTATTATTATTGTTGTGCCGTGATATGATAGGTTTGTCCGCCACGACGCCATGCCACCGGCGTCGCTGTGACCGGCCACCCAAGACAGATGATCCGATGATGGTCGACAGGCGAGAGAGAGAGAGAGAGAAATGACAGTTCCAACGTTCTTTCTATGAGAACTGCTTACGTGGCGATAGTCGTGTGTTGCGCTATTAACCGACATGCTCCGTGTGCAGAGTGGCTACCTGCCTATTCATTCGAATGGTCGTTGCAGCCGCGACTCGAAGAAACGACAGCAATATTCGCTCCTCGGGGTGCGCAGGGGAAAACGGAATACGACGATGATGACGAGACGGACGCGCGTTCAATTAAGCGTCAATGATGCAGATTGCGAAGATGGAACCAGTGGCCGCCACGCCGGCGCCAGAGACAACCTTGCCGATCACGAGGATATCCCGACGGCCGAGCCATCGACAACAAGGCTGCTCTTTTCAGAATGGACACACACACAAGCCGCGAGTAAATATCTGCTTATTGAAAATTATACCTTACAGCCAGCACTGCTGACGTCAATGGTACGGTAGCAGCAAAAACAACAGTAATGGCAACAACAATACAGCGCCAACGGTATTCGTTTGTTGAGTGTGTTTGTTTTTCTCACAGTGACCAACGGCGTTGCTTTTTGCGTCTGCAGAGAAGTCGTTAACTCAGTAAACGTCGTTGTTGGCGTCGTTGTTGACGTCGTTGCTGGCGTCGTTGTTGACGTCGTTGCTGTTGTAGCTTTTTTGCTGGTAGGACTCAACAAGAGGACATTGGGTATTTAGGCCTAGAAACGAACAGATTTAGGCTTAAGCTCATTTTCATCGGTAGGATGTTAATTGGATCTTGTAAATTCGTTGGCGATGTCAAAGTGGAGTACGAATCTTTTCAATTTGATGAATTGCAAACGGAGTCGTGTTTGGAAATGGGGCGAAAAGACTTTGCTAATTTTCTAGCTAGCGGCCATCAAGAGCCTCGCACGACACGGTAGCTCTTCGATCTTCAGAACGTTTTTTTCGCTCTGAGGTCGTCTGAGTCTACTCAAGAACGTCATCTCCTACACTGTGAGGTTTGATTTTTCTCATGATTGCTGAGCAAATACAATTCAAGTAGAGCTGGTACCCCGTTATCCGATGCAACAACACACACACACGTTCACGCATGCATGTTCGTTTTGCGTGTGTCGATTGGCCTGTTTGACTCGGTGTTTGTGTGTATGTGTGTTTTTATGCCGACGTTTTTTCCCTCGAAACGTATTGGCGTTGTTACGCCGCGCGATCCAACGGTCTGTCACCGTGCTGACGTGACGTCGACATCTGAGGACTTGTTCCTCAGCAACGTTTGACTTCTTGGCGCGAAGCTGCACGATGATGAGTACGAACATCAGCAAACGTCAGCATGGCCCACAGGTGGGAGCCACATTTCTGCCGAGGCCGCTCTTGCGCGCACAATAAACAGACACTCGCTTTTAGCCTTTGTAGAGGGAACAGACGCCATGTCCACAGCCCACTGGTCGTATAGTAAGCATATATCATGCGGCACAAGCACGCCAACAAAAATCACAGCAACAGCAAAAAAAAACTGCAGAAAAACAGCACTGGTGCTGTTAATGTTGTGTGACCGTGCGCGTTTGTTATGTGGACAACCACTTGAAGAGTGAAGCCGGCCAGAATGAGAGAACAACAGAGAGACAATCGCATGTTAGCTTGCTTCAACGTGAAGATCTCCCCGAGCAAATAAACATAATGACAGGTAGATTTCGCCAAAATTTGGAGCGCGCACTGGTGAATGGGTTACGGAGCAACGTGACCGGGTCAGCTGTTCACACGACCGACACGCTGGTGCTGCTGTAACGGAGAAAGCACAATGCTAGACTGTCCACCGGTGCCAGGAGTATGTGCAAAGGGAGAAGGGATTCCGATCGGAATAACGCATCTTCAAAACTAGCTAAAAATTGGAAGAGAAACGCAATGCACACCGACAATTTGAAATAATGGTAATTGCCTTTCACCCCATGGCTCTCCTCTCCACCATTTCTGTCTTTTCTGTGTGTGTGTGTGTGTGTGTGTCCTTCGAGGTCCTGTCATCGTTCGAGTCGATAGGAGAACAACGTCGAATGTCTGTGGTGACGTTAATATCTGCAGGCAGTGTCTGATCAGGAGACAAACACACAATGCTCCATTGAGTCCATGCGTCATTTTGGCAGACAAGGCGGCAAATTATGACGGATCAGGCGCAGGGCGGGAAATTTTAAATATGCTATTGTGCTGCACCTATTGATAGCTGGTTTTACCTTGTTACTGTTTCCGTACTCTTAGTCTAGTGCTTCGACGACGCCACGTAACGGAAATTTGAAGTCTAGCCGGTCTCGGGGTACCTCATTTTAGGAGAGCCTTCATATGTCTAGGACTAAGGGACAGACTGCATTCCTGGAGCTGTGCGATGACATTTTTGAGTGTGGTAAACGCAGCTAATAATTCTACGGCAAGTTATTAAAAATTATAATGGGAATAATAATAATAATAGTGATACTAATAAGAGTTGCCCGAACCTCGAGAGCGTTAGCCTAGTAAAAACTCTTAGTATGAATCAGTAAACTGGGCTCCTAATAGCTTTTCGTCTAACATTGGCATGGGCAGAGCTCCTGGCACCCTGATGTTGGCCTCACGATGCAACTATCGCTTACTAGGCACTTTGTTTGTAATGGCCACCTTTTCAAACCATCAACAGATTTCGCTTTTTTGTGCGTATATATATATATATATATATATATACATATATATATATAT
>MNPL01014379.1:1934-13019 GCA_002081605.1 Tropilaelaps mercedesae | reverse complement strand
CAAAGAATTTTCCCGCTGCCAATTGCGCACCGTTCGACCACATCGTCATCCTGGTGAATCTGCTCCGCGTAGGCCTCCCGTGCGCAGCGCAAGGCCATTGCTTGCGCAAGGACACCAATGACATTGAAAATCTGTCATGGTATTCATTCATCATATAGTGTGTGTGTGTGTGTGTGTGTGTGCGCGATAGACTATGAGAGAGAGGGAGTGAGAGAGAGAGCTAGAGAAGGGGACATAACAGGTTAGTGCATTGCTAATTGGGTTAGTTGTTAGTTGTCGCTGTCGACCTGAATAAGAATCGTTCTAGTCACGAGATTCGGCTCCACTGCCGCTGGTCGTGTTCACAGCTAAATAGGACAGACAACTCAGTTAGGCTTTCGCATGCCGAGTCAAACGTTGAGTCGGCAGCGGATGCGGCAACATCCAAGGGAGTCTCTGCAACCTACTTCGATCGTGGCATCGCATTGTTGTTGCATTGTTCTTCACATTCGTCGGCTTCTTTCGTTCTTTCCTTCTGTCTCTCGTCTTCGTTCGCCGGCCATTTAAACTTGACTAGCCCTGTCGTATATCAGATGGACTTTACATTTGGGCCGCGTGCGTGGCGTTGTTATTCCATTAGCGACAAGAAGAAAAGGGAGGAGCCCCCCTCAGTGTCTGAAGAAGCGCATTTAGGGGGGCGCGTTTCCCTAAAGTGCTAAACCGCATACTCTGAGTTCATTTTCATGCTATCTTCTCTCTCGCTTCGTCGTTCTACTTCACTTTGCTGAGGAGACTCTTAATCATGACATGCTTTTTGTACCAGCTACTGAGAATGTTACTCGTTTTGCTGTCGGTGTTGCTGTCGCTGTTGCTGCTGCTGTTTAGACTTGCGAAGCCAAGACAAAATTCTTGTTCGAGGCGAGTAGTTAGCAGTAAAAATCGTTTGGTTAGTGGATAATGCTCCCCCAGCCACGCATTCAGATCGTGAATTATTTTTGCTTCTGTGTGTGTGTGTGTGTGTGTGTGTGTGTGCGCGCGCCCAACAAGTATAGATCATAATAGGCCACACGTGACGGGGCTCTAGAGTAGGATCTGCGTGTCCCATTTCGCAGCAGCAACTGCTTCTCGTCCGGTACTCGTCGAATCCTGAATGTCAAATCAAGCGCAAAATTAAGACAAAGCGATTTCGCTTCAAACGGTGAATGACAGCAACTGTAGGAGAAAAGGACCACTAAAAAATGTACGTTTTGGAAAATTCATTTGAGGTCCTTGAGTGGTGTAACAATCGTCCGCGTATTCTGCGAGCATAGCCTATCCCATCGCGGCGGCATTGCCCCCCTTCGAACGGTTTTATTATTGAGTAGTTTGCATTAAAAAAAATCATATCCGAAAACCCGCTACAGGCAGAATACGCTTTTGTTGCAGCCGAAGAAAGCGAAATCAACAGACGTCTTGGAGACGTTTAATTACGATTTCTAACAATTTACACGTGCGCCGATGTGTGCTTAGTTGTGCAACCTACGGATCGGTAACGGGTAAACCTGTGCGTGTTTACTAGAAATGCCCCCCTTCCCCTCTCAGACCCGTTCCCCACAGCCACTCTGCTACAAAACATTTGTTATACGTGTACGTGTGTTTTTTTTGGGGATTATATCTATGGCCGAGAGGTTCTGTATCGCTCCAACATGTATGGCAGCTATTTTTTCGTCGCAAAATAATTTCCTACGCTCGAAACCGGTCATAGACCTACTACTAGAAATGGGCAAATGAACGTGTCTTAGTTCTGCTTTTTATTTCCTGTACGTCGCGCTGACCAGTTCCTCGTCGATCGTTCGTCAAAATTCCCCCGAGAGTGAGTAATAAATGTTCCGACTCAGCTCCGTCCAGCTGAGCGGAAGTCTCTTGTCGGCAGATCGCTTTTTCCCAGCGCGGTCGGTCGGTCGGTCGGTCGGACGGTCGGTCGGTCGGACGGTCGGTCGGTCGGACGGTCGGTCGGACGGCGCGCGGGTAGCCGCAAAGGCCTTCCTGCCGGAGCGACCACTCCTCTCGCGTTTGTCTGTGCGTGGAAAACGCTGATGAGACGCGTCTGCTCATATCGACGCCGTTCCGTACGAGAGAGTTGCCCCTCGAGGAGTGTCTTGTGGCCAGGACAGGTCGCTACGAATTGAGCGTGTCGTCGAAATACGTCAGAGAAATAACCAGTACGCGGCTGACATCCTGACCCGGCCGACTGAGCCTGCTAAAGGCAAAGCGACATCGACAAAATGGCGACGTTTGTCGCCAGCGCAACGATATTCGATTAAGATCGAATCGCTAACGGCGTCGTCTTTGAATATACCGCAGCGAGTGGTGACTTCACGAGTGCAGATGATGAGAGACGTCGCCGACGCGACGTCCGTCAAAGGCTGAAACCACAAATGTGCAAACATTGTAATACAGACCCGTCTAGTTGACATCCTGTTGTGGGCAAATCGCCGCGTCGATAGGTTGCCATGAGACGGCGAGAAGGTTGCGCGAGGGTGCCTGCCTGCCCCTGCGCTCCTCGTAGCGCAGACGGGGCAAACGTTTCGTCAGTTGTCGTCGTAAAGAGCAGATGTCGATATTTCGATGGCTGGTGGCCGAAATGCACGCGCGCGTGCACAGACGCGCTCGCGTACGGTCGCTCCGAGCAACCGCAATGATTTACTCATTTCATCTGAAAACCTATTCTCGTCGCGATGGCTCGTTCTAGCGTTGCCGTCGCTGGCAGCGGACGTAAAACCGTCGACGTCGGCCTAGGCTGCTCTTCCCGGGAAAAGCTAGGCTCGATGGGAAGCCCCACGCAACAATCGACGAAGTTGAAGGCCACTTCGTGCGTTTGCCTCGGCGGCAACTTCAACTGCAACTACTGCTACTGCTGCTGCTGCTACTTCGTTAGTACTTGTTCCTGCGTGAATGTTCGTTCTGGCAACGCCAATTTACGACGTTTACGACTCAGATGACTTCACTTAGGCACATCTGGTGATATGAGCGCGTCGCTCGGTTGGGCGAAGTTGGGCGAAGTTGGGCGAAGTTGGGCGAAGTTGGGCGAAGTTGGGCGAAGTTGTATGCGAAATAACAGACCGAGCGAGATGAACGCGCAGCCTCTCAGAACGGCGGCCAGAGCGACACGTAGCACCCCAATCTAGTGGGGTTCGTATCGCAGTACGAATAACATCCTCACAAGGACAACATTTGTCCGACAGCGTCGTCCACTTGTGAGCGTGATTGGTCGAGATTTGTCTCGTCAGGAGGTCAGCCATTTCCATGAGAAGCAATTATATTTCTCTGCGAAGTGGTACGAAGCGGTCTATTGTATTGGCCGAGGTCGTCATGACAATCCTTTGGCCGCCGGGATCTGCCCGTCAGCTAAAAGGAGAGGCCAATACATCGTTGTCAATGAGTGAGTGGATGAAGACAAACTGCCAGTTCCGGGGGGGCGGCGGCGGTGGCGGCGGTGGCGGTGGTGGTTGAGGAAGGGGGCCAGCTGTTGAGATGCATATAAACCGACGAACAATCGTTGGGGGACTGGACGACCCGAGATAGACGGTTTTGTTTAGCATATTGATTGGCTGTGTTCAAGCTAAGATGGTGCTCCATTCCTACACGATGAGGACGTGGACAATCCTTCTTTACAGACAATTCTCGAAGCGGTGCTCATCTAGAACAGAGGAACGTATACTGAAGGGGAATATGAACGAATCGAACGCAGGGACGCTCAGCGGATCCGGCCACCTTCGTGTTCACATTGGTCTGTTCTCGTCAACGGCCACCCCTCGACCCTCAGCTACTCCCCTCCGCTTCGTTGCCCCAATAGGAACGGACTTCTCCGATCCATCTTGGCCAGCCTGCGGCTGGTGCAGAGGCCTTTAAGTGTTCCTCTGACCACCCTTTTCTCTCTTTTGCGCACGCGCTCTCTCTCTCTCTCTCATTCGTCGGACGAGTGCCGGACTCCCGCGAACGGACGGCTGTCGGCACTCGACGTCTCATTCCGAACGCCAGGAAATGGAATTAGGAAAGCTGCTGCTGCTGCTGCTGCTGCTCCCTCTCCTTCTCCTAATGTCTTCCCTCTGGTGCGGACTTTTCCCACTGAATGATGCCTCTTCGCGTTCCGTCAAGATGGCGGGGTCCCTCCTCATTGCAATGATCATACCGGCCCGAACGACTGGGGAGACAGATCCCCACTAGCGGGAAAAACATAGGAACGATGGGAAGGAAGTGGGGAAGGGGGCGGGGGGCGGAGGCCTTCGAAGGCTCGTCGGGGGCACGACATTGATAGCTGGCCAGAAGGCCAAGCCAAACGAATGGCTTAATAGGATGCTCAGGACGAAATAGGGAACGAGGGATGAGCCTGGATTGGCCTCCTCGCGATATTGGCTATGTCTTCATACAGGCAACTCCTGCTAGTCCCCTTTCTGGCCCTCAGCACATCGCTCCTGAGCCTCTACATCTAGCCCAGACAGGTCCAAGTTGTTTTTTTTTTTTTTTTGTGTGTTTTAAGAACATCCGGACCCTCTAGTTGGCCTAACTGAGGAGCGAGCATCTTATGAACGTCTTCGGATAGATGAAGCATCAAAGGCCGCCTAGCACACGACGAAGAACGCAAGTCACGTTCCGAAGTTCGAAACAGGGAGTTTGGCTGGGTCAGCGTTAGGAGGAGTCAGCGCCTGACTGCTGAGGACGGCGGCGGCGGCGGCGGCGTGATCAGATGGTGTGGCGCAGATCAGACATGAGATCAAGTAGAGAACGTTGTCTAAGTAGTACTGCCATGTCCTTACTGAATCCTGAAACCTCTCTCACTCACTCACGTATTCTCTCCTGACGCAGAGTTAACGCGCGCGACGGATACCCTCGGAGTCGGCGTGTCGACATCTCAAATAAAAATGATCAGAGCGACGAATACCTCGTTCCGCGTATCAGAAGAACGCGAGGTGCGCGATTGTTATTACGATGAGTGAGTCCGCCGTGCTCGACAGGTGAAGTGGCCACGATTGAGATTGAATAAAAATAGTCGATGAAAAAGGTGACAAGCGCGACGAAGGTGCACGTTCGCAACAACTCGATAAGTGCAGATCTGTTGTTGTCGTTTGTCAGGATTGCTCACTCAGAAACTATCCGAAAGCGAGGGGGGGCGCGAGTTCGCCATCAGCTGAGGCGATCGCCGCTTGATTTGAGGGTTTTTTTTGAGCCGTCTAAATAGAAATATCAAAGCCAACAACAATCGAGACGGATGACGACGACCAGTGACAGGTTAAAGGCGCGACGAGAGGCCAAGAGGGCCACTCATTGGCCTTGGAGGCGCGAGCAGAAATACTCGCCAATGTCACTCTGGACTCGTACGACGACGACAACGACGACGACGACAACGACGACGACGACGACAATGATTAACGATGCATGTCCACAGCGCGCGGATGCGTGACTTCAGATGCAGGCGGATCGGTTTACAACGAAACGCACGAAGCAGAAGACATCGAGCACAACTGGAAACATCCAACCAACTGTGGGGGGCCTTCTTGGTGGAATGCCAGCGAGAGTTGGTTCGGGCAGTTGCGGAACGAAGTGCCGATACATGAACTACATATACGAAAACGACGGCGGCGGCAGAAGGGGGAGGCGAGGCAGAAGGGGGAGGCGAGGCAGAAGACGAAGATAGAAGAGTAGTTCGCAGATCGTTGCCTATCATGAACGCGATTTGTCTCGACTGTTTAGTGGGGCTGGTCGGGATTCGACTCGAAATGTTGTACAAACCACCCCTAACGCCAGCTACAGGGTGTCGGCGAGCGAGAGAGATGGCCTTTCGGGGGTTCAGGTGCCCCATGCATTAAACTAGCCAGACGGGTGGGTGAACGGTTTGGAAGGCCAAAACGAACCAGGGGGGGCATATCGTTGAACGCAGGCGCAAACGACAGCGTTGCAAAGCGTACACGCACGCATCATCTTCCGGCCACTGCGTTCCGTCCACACTTCGGTCCGTCCGCCCCCCCTTCCCGGTTGCGAGCAATGTCGGGGCAAAAAGGCCTAAAAACGTACCACAACAACGTGGCTGTGTCCGTCCGTATTGATACCCTCGGTACGAAGTTGCCCTCTGTCGCGGGTGACCTTTCTTTCTATCGTTCACTCGATGCCCGTGAGGTCGCGCGTTCCCTAAGGCCAGCGCGCGGTAACTTCTAGCCGTGTCCTCTATAAACACTGAAACCTAACAAATAAATGCACCTTTCGCGAACTGATCTCGAATTGTGCTGGTTCCGCGCGAGGGAGATTAATGCGCCCGCCCTCTCAAGCCAGATCTGTCACTCTTCCGGTGAAGAGTGTCCGACGCCTTCGTCTGGGTGCGTCGATAACAATTGCGCGACTAACCGTCTTCCTGTATCGTCTTTTCATTCGGCCTGGGTCGACACCCCAGCGAGCAGGTGCCGATAGGCCGGATACCCCGTCAGGACCGCGCAATGCGTCTGCGGTTTTGCGCCAATTGACTCCGAGGTAGACCTCGCGACGACCTTGTCTGGCGATCGATTCAGACGCGTTTCGGGGGTGCGCACAACAACGTAATCAACAACCTGTAACTCTCGTTTAGTCGAGTGCCTACGGACTTCTGTCAAGGGCGCGCGCAGAAGACGCGTCATCCAGGACGCGACTCATTTCATGGTCGTCGGCTAAATGGCCTGAGAAGAGATGCCCCGTCGTGGTGATGTTAATCAGAAGACACGCGTAAAAATGCGTCGACGCGTCATGTCCAGCCAGGTCGCGTTCCTTTGTTTGGCGAAATGCGACAACAAAGAGCGACCGCTGGGCTTTAAGAGGGCCGCGCAGATGGGTCGCGCAAACGACCGCGCAATGCAGACAGCCCAGCCAGCCCAGCCCCCTTCGAGGCAAACCCATTCGGGCACGGGATTTTGACGAAGCGTCAATTCAGCCCTCGAAATTGGGGTGTGGCCCACACAAAGGCCGGTCAATGTGATCGGCAGATTGTGACGAAAGTGACGGCCATTTAGTAGCGTGACGACCACCGATTGAGTTTAGAAGAACGACGCCTACAGCTGAGCTCGTCTCGCCGTACTCAGTCGCATCGAAGGTGTCGCCATTTTTGTAGAGTTGCCCGCGATGACAAAACGTGGACTGCCTGCGACGACTGAGCCTCAACTGAGCGAAGGTGACATCGTTGTCAGCGACGCGCGCAACTGTGCAAACGTCCAGTCGTCGCCCAGCGTTTGTGCGCATTCGACGCATTCGAGGTCTCTTTGGGCAAGCGTCGCTTCGGCGTTCGACAAAGTTAGGACCGAACTTTTCCAAATCGGACGAACAGAATATTTTCAAGAAGCTTTCAAAATTTATACATATATATACATATGGAAATATTGAACGAGGTGACCGCATCGAATTGGCGGAGCATCCTCCAGCAAAATATTCTAGAATGTTTCGACGAGCAGTTCCAAGATGTGCTCGTTCGTTCGTTCGTTTTTGTTTCGGTTAGCTTCGGCCTGTTTGCCACTCATTAGTCATCGAATAGACAATGGAAGCCCCCCCCCGTCGGACATGTCGAGCAGAACTAAAGGCTGAGATATGCGTCCCATCACTTAGTTATCTGGAGTTCCGCCGCCGCCGCCGCCGTAGTCGCTCTGCGGGGGCTGGCGACGTCAGCGAATTGTCACCGTTTGACAGCCAAGCGCGACGCGGTTCAACGGCACCAAAACCCATCTTATCGACGCCAGAAATGCCCGCCACGGCCGAACCCTCCTACAGCGTTCGCTTTGCGCGCGCGCGCGCGCGCGTAAACGCTCTTAGCGATAGCAGAGGCGCTGCTTTCGGTCTGCGCTGCGTCAAGCGTAAACGGACTCCGTTTGGACTAGCGCAGTTGCGCGAGCTCTCTCGTCGGTATCCCGTGTCGCGTCGCCGGCCATATCTTCCTCTGTGCCTCCTTCTGCTCATTATTCTCTCGCTCGCGTTCGTTCTTCTACTTCTTGTTCTACTACTACTACTACTACTACCTGGCCTAACCTGCGAGCGTAGATCTACTCAACCTACCAATCTGGCGCGTCGGAGAGCAGCGTAAACTGTAACAACGTCCGTCACGCTAAGGCGTTACGATGGAGGTTGGGGAACTGCATCGACCGTAGAACGGCCGTGACCGACGTAAAACGGAGGCGGGGAGGGCCATGTAGTGGTGAATTTTTTTTACTTCGTTGTCGCCCCCGACACGAACCGTTGTCGGTTCTTGTGATTATTGTTGCTACGGTCTCAGCGTCTTTTTAGTGGACGAGGGCAGGAAAAAAAAAGACGCTAGTTCTTAACCTTTATCCTATCTGACTTTTACTGGCATCGTGTCGTTGCCACATTGTCGGTATTTACACGAGATGACGCCGGCGCGTAGACTAGAAGCTGTCTCTGTGTGTGTGTGTGTGTGTGTGTGTGTGTGTGTGTGAAATAAACGAAGCGTTATGGTGGTGTTATGACGGTGGTTATAGACACAGCCACAGATCAACAGCATCGTCTCCCAGTCGAGAATGTTTCTGCTTTTACCACCGTTCACCTTTGTCTTCCTATCATCCCCTCACGTTGGCGTGTGCGCGGCTGTCGACGGACAGGGTTAAGGTCCACGTCGGCGTCGGCGCCCGCCGCGCTCGAGTTTGACGCGTCGGCCGGACGTGCCGCGACGCACGGCGAGACAGGCCAACAGCCGCCGCCGCCGCCGCCACAGTGGAGCCCATCGAGTCCTACTTTGAGATGATGGACGTTTTTTTACTCCATATTACTCGTTCCTCTCTCACCTCGCGAATTTCCATGAGACTTCATCGTCGTTTCTTCTGTGTAGGCGACAGCGATTTTCTTCCGATCCTCACGATCTCAATGTGCTTCGTGTTCTCGCTGTGCTTAGATCTGTGCATTTGAGTGTCACTTAGGCTAGACAGTTCGTCGTACGCTAGCGAGTGATCAATGCAAAAAATGACTTTAGTCAACACTTTTGTGACAAATCGCGCGCGCGCGCTTTTTTCCGAGAGAAAGCGACGCGGTAGTTCGACGTGAACGTCGTACCTTGCGAATAGATGCAAAAACAATCCGAAACGACTAAATAATACAACCTGAATTGTTTTTTTTTTTTTTTTGCCTAGGTTCACATCGCGCAATGCGAATGTTCTATAGATGACGTTCTATGGATAGTAATCGTCGGTCTATTTGTGTAGCTGAAAGAAAAATAACGACACTCCGGAACGATCCGACGGTCACTTACGGCTGACAGGCCTTCAAATCAATCAGCCACACTCCGGAGTTTGTTGTTGTTTCGATTCTTCACCGAACATAGGGACTGGAACAAAACAACGTAAACAACGATATTTCATATTTATCTAGCCTAAAAAAAATGCATCGACATTTACGAAATTCCGGCCACAGCTTCTCCCGGGCGGGTGTTCCGCTGGCCAACGGTGGCCAACGGTGGCCAACGGTGGCCAAAGTTGTGGCTATGCCGCCAAATAGAGTAACCGAATTCAAGGGTAGCGACTATTCGATTGGCTTCGTTGGAACGTGAAAACTGCCATTACACTCGAATGGAATCCGGTCAGCAGGTTATCATCAAGAGACTGGCGCCATTCTAGTCGACGTCCCCCCAAACGCTGTCGCTGCATGGCCCGGAACGATGGCGTTGGTGTCGTAATTGACGCAGAGCGCGACGACGACGACGACGACAAAATAGAGAGAGACAGGTTCGACATATGGATATAGAGATACCGGAATATGGACGAATATCAACAGGACGGACGCGCGCCGGCAGATACGCGAACCAGAAAGCGACACGAGGCGGTCGGCGCAATTCGGTCGGTCCCATTGTGCGGTGGTGGTGGTGGTGGTGGCGGTGTTTTTTCCTAGCGAATGTCCTCCTATACGATGATCGTCAGCGCACCGTCGAAAGGTCGCTGACAAGGTCATTCGATGTGTAAACGCCAGCTCCACGGGTCGTCATTAGACTAAATTCAGTATGACTGGCGATAGACTTCCTTCTTCTGTGAGTGGGAGCTTGAGTGATTGCTGATTGCAATGCGAACACGGAGATGAAGTCGTTTTGAAGTCGTTCATTCTCGCAGCGTAGGCCCATGTTTAGGCGCGCTCGTGTTCGCACTCGTTCGCTTTGAAAAGCGCCTAAATTGGCAGAAGATGTGTTCGAATTTCTCCGTAAAGCAGCATCACTCTATGAATATGCGAACCACTCTACTATACAAGTTATCCATTACGAGTAGATCTTCTCTACAAAAACCAACGATCTCTGCTTGAAACGTGCGCGATAATGGTTCTAGTCGTCGGCAAGGATTCTTCGTCTAGCCATTGCCGTGCGTGCGTGAAAATATGAGCTTTATTATTAGTAGTATTTATAGAATTGATTTCAGCATTATCCCATATGTTTCTCTAGAAGTGACGAGCGACACTCACCGTCGACAGCGCTGCATAGCTACTACAGTCGCATCTACATCTACGAAAAACGGTGTGGAAGCGACGTTTCTGTCATTAGACGCTGCCTCTACCGACTAGAACGTCTTTCATCCATATTTAGTCTGTCACATACGAAAGAAACGAGAGAGATCGTCATCTTGTGAGACGACAAATGTCCTCCTCTCTAGTACAGCGGCTGAACCCCCGTCCGCCACCCCCATCAGCCTCCTCCTTGGTGGCCGGCCACGTCGACCGATAGGTAGACGAAACTCGCGTTGGCCACCCAGCCCCAGCCGCGTCCTAGAACGGCCGTAGTCAATCGAAGGGATCGCCGATCATTAACAACAATTTAATAACATTTCTCCGCCATTTCTCACCGTTCACGTTTCCTTAGCTGGGCCGTTGGGTGTTTGAGCCCAGTTGTGCGCTGTTGTTAGCGCTGCAGTTTTTCTCATGTTTGTTGGTGCTCTTATTATTGTTACTATATTAGCAGTTTCGTTCCGTTTCAGAGAACTCCGATCAAACGGCGGCTGTCCGTCCGTCCGTCCGTCTGTCACTGAATGTGTCTGAGCAGGGAGAATGGCAGAACTGGTATCCGTAATTTACGCGTTGCGTCATGTGTCGTCACCACCATGACAAAAATCACTTTGTCACTGCAGTCACGTA
>MNPL01014368.1:0-10945 GCA_002081605.1 Tropilaelaps mercedesae | reverse complement strand
CATCTAAATACGGTTTACCTTCATGAGGCTTTGTTACTTGAAAGGTAAGCAACTAGTCACCCGCCGCTTTCAAGATTGTAGCATTTCAGGACAAACGTATAAGCGCTGGCTTTACAAATATCTTTTGTCAATAAAGTCAGAAAGGGTAACGGATTGGAAAAATTGCTTCACAATGTGCACATCCGCCTTTGTTTTCACATTGAATTAAACAAACTGTCGAAAGGCACTAGGATTGTTAGAGTCATATTTTTCATATTGACTATAGTTCCTCAATTATTAGAATAAAGTACGCACTGTGTGGGTTTCCCTAATTACTCCCTGAATTTCATGTCCGAGAGATAAGAAAACAAGATCCTGCCTCGGTTCCTACAAAAAGTCAACCAAAAATACAATGAGTAATGAAAGGGCTTATGATACTTTTGCTGGCTCTCATTTGACAGAATTCTAAGTCCACATTCGATGTATACAGATTAGGCGTCGATTTCATCTAAAACGAAAACGTCCGTCGCAGTGGTATGTTGTACTCTACGTCCTCTTTGGCGAAGAAATCAAAATTAACCTAAAAGGCGCATCCACGTTCCCTTTATTCTAAATTGCAACTTCAAAGGTGCGGGAACTGGATTGCTTAAGCTCGAAATTTTGGTTGGCTGTAACGGTCTAGCCTGGCCGCGGGGTGGCTAGTGAGAGCGATTAACACGGCTAATGCGGTCCCACCGTGTTGTCACATTTGTAGAGTCGATTCGAGAATCTGACTAAGTCAGTGAGATAGTGTTTTCGTATGCTGCATTTCTAGCATTCCCTTCCAGAGTAAAGAAAAAGGCATGGATAATAGCGCTGTTCAGATTATTAGAGTGAGTGCATCTAAAGGAGTCTGGTTTTCAAGGTTATATTATTGTTTTTTACCCTACAATTTTTTATGACGACGTCTTTTTGGACATGGTGGGACACGTTGTTTTGATTATCTGCCATATGTTATTTTTGGCGATCAATGCACTAACTTATTAGCGGTTTATTTAGTGTAGGCTTCTTAATTGTATATTGTAGTTGTTAACGCGAGGAATTTTTCGAGTGTATTTGGCAGCCTGGTGCTTCACGATAATCTTCGATCATTAACTTGTCGTGATCGTTAATTCAGGTGAATCTTTCTCAGTCATAGATTGGTCACCTGTGCTGGAGACTACAGGTGGGTTACAGTATATGACTTGCATGGGAATAATATAACCCCATTTAACACCAGCGTTTAGTATATAAGACAGTATCTTCGACTTGACCCAATATTTCGCGGTACAAAAATATCGTACTCAAAAAAATACTATATTCTTGATGTTCTCTATTATTTTCTCATATTTATGTCCTTATTAAAAAATACACATAAAACTTGTGACTATGAGAAATCTCCAGGGTTCAATAGGAGCCATCATGTCGGCACATGACTTCATGAGCATAAGACAGTCGGCGTTCGTGACTGCTTCGACCCAGCGTACCTCTGTATTAGTGTGCTAGTAAGTGGGACGCTTGCTTTGACACTTAAGTGGCATGGCACGACAGTCAGATTGTTACCTGACCCATAACTATGCAACTGATAACAATCGTCCTTCAAGCGGCAGCATCTATACGCGGCCGCGAGCATCTAAACGCCGCATATGAAAATGGGATACTGTTGGTGTATTTAGGCGGCGAATATCCCAAGACGCTACGTGCTGATTGCCAATAAAAGAGAAGGGTAGGATACCGAGCAGATTTAGTGCAAGATAGCCACGACATTTAAAGCAAGGGCAGGGAAACAATACAAGATAACTTCCTGAAATGGTCAATTAACTTGTTATAAATGAGCCGTTGTGATCTTCGGAGCCACCCGCATAAATAGCCATTCGTATTAGCCAGCGTTTTACCGCTTGTACTTTCATTAGAGTTGGACTTCTCTGATCGTGCTCTATTGGAATGGTTTGCGAAAGCGTGGCATGACCTATTAGTAATTTTAGACCAAATTAACTGACACCACCTTAAAAACTCACAATCAATAAAAAAGGAGGCACGAACAAATAATAATATTGAATTAAGCCTGGCGCATAAAGGAATAGACTGAGGGTCAAAGGCTTAGTTTCGTCCTATAAGTTAGAATTATCAAAAAGGCTTAGTACCTGATACTGAAACAAAATTTAAAAATATTTAACTATTAAAAAATGATTGTCCTCTAATTGGAATATACTTCAGGTTGAAAGACCAATGAATCCGAGCTCATCACATTTGCTAAGCTAAATGACATGCAGGCTGATCAGTTTTAAAGCTAATACAGGATAATGAGAATTCAAATTAGTCAGGTTTGTAAAGAGAGAAAGAGAGGTGCTGTTTTGTTTTTGCTTTAACATTGGACTTACAAAAATGCTAGGATTATCCTTATACTTGACTTAGGTCGAGTCCAACTCACACTCTTTACCGGTTCTTTATGTATTCTCGTTGCTATACCCGGTATCAACAATGGCAAGTATCGTCTTTGCAATGCTAGTCAGACAAAGGCTGGTCGCTTTTGTCGACCTACCATTCAACCTTTGCAGATACAAGTGAATTGACCTTGGGCTAGGAAAACTAGGCTTCACGAAAAAAGACATTGTTTCGCAGTAGTCTATGCATGGATCCAAACAGAAAATAGACATGTTTACCTGTTTTCAAGCATATGGCCTTTCTGTTTGAACAGATCATTAACATATGTATTGATTTGTCTTCAACACGTTTCTTTTCTACACACTAAGAGAAACACTATGATCATGTGCGCAACGAAATGTAGTCTTCTGTGCATGCCTTATTGTAATCCTTTTAGGTCTAAAAAATAAACAATAAGCTATGAGATCCACTTTAGTTGCGCTTCAGTTGGATCCCCCATTATTATTGTGGTCCAATCTCTCTCAGTTAGTTTGCCAGTAAGCTAATATTCTATGGCAGCCACAGCTTTGCGCTTCGGAAATGCTATCATTTCATAAAAGAATACACGAAGAACACACGGTAGAACACACAGTTCGATGTTGCTCCAGGTGAAACGTTTAAGCTGATAGGCTTTTGTTACTATAGGCTCCTGATACCTCAACGACGAAAGCTACAGAAGTGTATTCGTCGAAGCGGTTCGCTAACGCGCCCTCCACTGATATTCCGCCTTAGCAACGCAAAGGAATCTTAGACCACTGCGTCTCGTAGCATTTGCGCGGCTTTAGGCCTGCAGAAAAAAGATTTGCCTGGCGACTGCATAGTGGCGAAGAGGTTCCAGGGCGCAAGCCCCACCACTACGCTAGCTTGACATACCCCCAGGTTTAGGATATGAATGATAATAATATTAGTAATAATAATAAATTGATTTATTTAGGAGATTTAATCAGAACAAATAAACAATATGCCTGTGGTAAAGGTTGGATGTTATTTGTTCATGTAGATACATGACGATACACCTCTAGACCAATGAAAGGAAAGAAAGATCTACTGCCTCAGTATCACAAACTGTAAAGTAAAAACGAATAGAAACATATGCATATCAAAATGCAAAAATATATGCATACCAGTTTTAAACAACGCTGTAATGGAAGGTGTGTTCATAAATTCATGCAAGCATTTTAATGTGCATCTGAAATGACGCCCCACCAACCCTTAGCAAGATACGAATCAGGCTAAAGGCGACTCGATGTGCTTTTAGTCAAACGTATCTCACATGTGCCAATCCAAATAGCCCACTGTCGAGGACGACCCCGAAGTACTTCACCTCCTTCCCGATCTGAACCAAGTTGCTCGTTATTACAAGGTTGACTCCCTTCGTTTGTTTTCGGCTTATTAGGTACAGCGCCTTCGCCATGTCCAGCGCTGGTCGAAGATCTATCCGCTAAACGAATCCTGTCCAAAGCATCGTTGGCCGGGTCATGTAGGGCATTTCAGTCCTGACCGCGACCGGAGCAGCAAGATCGTTGGCGTATGCTAATATTTCCACTCTCTTTGGCAGATTTTCTATCTCAGCACGCCGTCCTAATCCAGATTCCAGATCAAAGGTTCAGGAATCGAAGCCTATGTGACTTCGGCAATAATCGTGTGCTCCGGCCCTTCGGCGATCACTCTGCGACCCTCCAAATATGACGAAATCATCCGCCGGAGGTATGATGAAATTTTCTTTTTTAAGCGCGTTTATAATGGCTCCCCAGTTCATGCTGTTGAAGGAATTTTTAACATTTAGGTGAACCATAAGCACAAATCCTCTAGTTTAAGCTAGCCTCAAAAGGCTTAACAACTTGTTAACGGAATTGCTTTGTCGAAATAGTTAAATAAATGACAAACCTTGTTTCCGAGAGCCCATGTCGTTTTCGTGATATTTTATCAAATACGATAATGTGTGAGGTACGCTTTAAAAATGGTACTAATATGTTAAAACACGTTGGATCCAAGAGTGTTGTGTTATTTAGTGTTGAGTTCCTTTATTAGAACAACTAATATCAAGAGTGTTATTTACTGTTGAGTTCTTTAATTAGAACAGCTAATAAATATCTATCTTGTATTTAACCACAAAATGGCTGTATCTTATTCTATAGGTCTAGCCAGATAGGCAATGAAAGTCAGCCAAATGTAACAAATTTTCTAACATTGAGACTGATCAACTTCAAACATTCTAACCATTTGAATGTCAGTTTTTGTACTAGGCTTGAGGTGACAAATTGGTTCAAAACTATGTACTTAAATATATTTTGTTTTACATTTTTCAAAGGTGGCTATAAAAAGATTGAACTTAAATGTTGCTAACATTGAAAAGCGCCAAAATCATTCACCCATATAACACTATGTCGAATGTTGCAGCTAATTTATGGTAGTTTACCGTTTAGTTTAGCACTTTAACACAATTAATCGAGAACAGATCAGCATTTCTGAAATTTCATTACCACAGTATTTTCCCCTAAATTATTTTTTTGACCTTACCTTTTCACCCAGATGTCCCTGACGGATTAGCGAATGTAAGTTCTGAGAAGGATATTTGACTGCTACTATGGCCATAACATTGCGGTGTGACAAAATTTGGACTACTAGTTCTTACTCCTATTTAATCATACTCATCTATTCGGATATCGCTATCGCATTTTTCCAGATCTTCCTTATTCATTATGTCTCAAGAACGTTTTATGCTCTCGTTGTAGCTCGAAATCAGACAAATGTGTTTATGCTTTACAACTCATGAAGGTCAAGTGAAAGAGACACTTATATTTCACTCATAATATATCCGTACCCAGCGTAAAAGCTAATGGAAAAGTGGCCACAGCGTCCATCTAATTTTATGAGTAGGCAAAAAATTAAACAGTGGATTGTGTTTTTTTACACCGAAAGATATTCTGAGCCGCAAGTAATTTACAAAATGTTGTGCGAGTCGCTGGTATCTGGATTTACGAAAATTCTAATTCCGCTGTATATGATTGTTTATAAGTATGGTGGCGTTTCGCTTATAATATAGTCTACTCGGCTCTGCTGATAGAAGTTGCTCGACGAATGAAAGGTCGTGCTTGGAAGTAATCGAGAGTAATGACTTAAACTCCTCCCTCTTTGTCCGGCTTCACGTAGCTCACGTTTAATCGGTTCGAGGTTTTCTATAGATGTTGGTTGGAGTGTGGCTGGCTTCGTCGCCATTGTCGAGCTCGGTGGCTTGGTGCATTCATGCGCCTTGCGACTGGAGGAGACACGTAGGTGCACGGGTTCGATCCCCGCCGGTGCACATTTACAGTTATATGGGGTCCGTCTTACGAAGTAATGCAAAAACTCATACCGTGGACGTTAAATGTTGGCTGATATTCAGTTTTAAAAAATATGGTTTCGTCGCCACAGACGATCAACAACGATGCATCTCCATAGGCAGTCAAGAGAGTAGCCAAGTGGAGTAGGCAAGAGGTCTTGGCTACAATGATCAGTAACCTAATTAATCTAATCCGGGAGGCAGAATTCTTAATCATATGGAAAAAGGACAGGCTAGTTCTTATATTTAACCCTGGAGACACCTTTTCCAAGGGGTTCCGGCCTATCGGCCTTCTTGACACCTTTGGCAATCTCTTTGAGCACATCATTCAAGGGAGAATAAGAGAGGAAATATGCCAAAAAGAATGCTTCGCTTACTCCTAAATTGGCTTTCGGAGAGATATATCTACCATTGGGCCAATTCGACATGTTCTGACTCCAGAGAGAGAGAAAGCGATGAAGTCGCATGAGACCAGGCGTTTCGTCTTCAAGATACTGCTAGACGTCAAAACGTCTTTAATTCAATAGGATGGAATAGGAATGGAAGGGAATTACGTGCGCGGTTGAGGAGAGCGAGATCGCCATAGGCCTGCGATATGTTATTTCGTCGTACCTTAACCAACGGTCTTTAGTAACGGGATGTGAGGAACTCGACGTCACGGCCGGTGTCCATCAGGTCTATACTAAGCCTCACTCTTCGGAATCTACTCTATGATGAGGCCTTGACTGTCCCCTGTCGGCCGGTGTCCAGTCAATTGCATATGCGAATTATCTGGCTCTACTGGTTGCGGCCCCGATAAGGAGACCTTACAGGAAGTGGCCAAACGGGCCTCGTCCACAGTTGCAGAGTGGATGAGGAACATCAAGCCGAAACCCGCGCAGGAAACGACAGAGGCGCTTTACTTAATAGGCAGAAAGAAGAGAAAGGGGATAAGGCTAAACCTTTAAGGCCACTTAGTAAAGATCAGAAAAGATGCGAGGTACCTTAGCGTTCATCGGACATCGGTCTAACTGGCACTACGCATGCACAGAAAGTACTTCTAGAGGCTAGCCGGATGGCAGCTAGCATTGCTGGTGTTCTCCCGAGAATTGGAGGCGCTTCGAATGCCACGAGACGTTTCCTTACCTCAGTGGGCCAATCCATGGACATGTATTTGGTCCCAGTATGGGCGGATCTGGCCCTGCTCACCCGAACAAACGGAAATTTGCTTCGAAGGGCGCAGAGACCTTTGACTATTAGAATGGCCCGGGCATATAGCACCGTCCTCACCTGGTTCACCAGCTTCTATTGGTGCTGGCCAGAAAGCTTCCTTGGGACCTTCTGGCAAACGAGAGGGCCGAACGTTTTCTAAACAGTGAGTACGATCTGTAGGCCATCAGGAGGGCAACCCTTGACCGCTTGAAGGATGAATGGCAAAGGAATCCTCCTTTCCAGAGAGCGAAAGGCACCTGAAGAAAAAGCCTAATCCCAGATCTTGACGAATGGTTCGACAGTGACGTGGAGCTTACCTACTGAGTCACCCAAGTCTTCACGGGTCATGGTCACTTCCAGATGCAGGATTGGAAAGGGTCCCTCAGACAAGCGTGTGTTCTGTTTACAGGGCATTGCCGATGATGTAAGGTATACAGCCTTCTGTTGTTTATGATCTGTCAGGGCTGAGGAGGACGGGAAGCCGGGACTTACGGTTCATGTCACTACCGGATATATTTAAAAAGATGATGGACTCCCGGTAGGAATGGTACACGGCCATCAAATAGCTAGACGGGATTATGAGGGAAAAATAGATCATTGACAACCTTCGTAGGCAGGTGGTAGCGATAAAGGCACAGGCAGAGTCAAGTGGCGGGCCAGGGGCTGGGAAATGATGAGGCAGGGTTTGTAGGCGGTTCGGTTTCGCTGCACTCGACGCCTCCGGCGGGTGACTAAGGTGCACTCATAATAAACTCCAGATGGAAATTCGAAGTAATGCGATAAGCTCTCCGGGCTATCTAGAGGGGGGACAGTTTTTGTGGTTTTTTAGGTTCCACACTAACGCTGATATGACCGTATCAGTGAGCATCTTTGAAACCCTCTAAAAAAGACCCGTAGGCGATACCCTCTACCATGAAGGGGCCTTTAGTGAGTGACACGTATATCGGACTCGCGTTGCCTTAATCTGTTGAGAACCTTAAGTTGAGAAACTATGGCGCTTATCTGCAAACCATTAGCAGAGAAAATTTTTGTTATCAATCCTTTATACATACTGTATTACATTACTTATGTACGACTCACACTTAACAGTATTGGGTGAGAGTGTTTGTAAAGTGTATGCGTAAATTGTGCTTTTAATTTACAAAGGGTATTGCGTGTTTATTTAGACTCCTTTAGAGCTATAGGTGAAATTTACAGTAAGCAAATAGGTGTATATAATTTTACAACAAATTGTTTATTGGCCATCATACTTATTTGCTACCTGCCAGCCGTTCACCGCTTAACTAACGATAAATCATTTTGTCGATACATCCTGTACACGACATTTTGTACATTATTACAGCCTCCTGTCACTCTTGGCAAAAAATAAAATACGCTTGAAAGGAAGGCTGAGTCGAATTAAGTTTACTTCAAAACTACGTTTCTGAGTTTATAGTGTCGGATCTTCATTTCACTATTATAATCCGGATAAGAGTGATCATCCGTTGTAGCACAAGGTTTAGCAGGTTTCACTCCGACTGTGCAACGCATGAGTATGATCTCAAAAAGTAAGAAAATTGAAACTGAGGCTTCTGCAAGGAATATCGCTAACAAGAATAGGAATTATGGCTACGTTAGTTTATCGCACCGAGTATGTCAAACCATGGAAGCATTGCTCGTAGCACCAACCGTATAGACAATACTCGGTGAAAGCCTACATTATTAGATCCACTACCTAGACTTCCAGCCGCTGTTCTCATTCGCTTTATATGCATAAGTTTCATAAGTTTGCGACGAGTGAAATGTAATAGGCAGCGAATAAATTTTATCTGCTTTTGTGGGGTTCCGTGACTTTTAAAGCGTGTACCACCCAAAATGTATTAATAAACTAATACAGTAGAGTTAGATGGTAGTTAAAAATAAGAAAGGCTATTTCTCTGTTGTTCATAAAAATCTTCGGCTGCACTAAGGTAGTTCGCTCCATTAATAAGTGGTTTCTTGTTAGCATCGGGAACATGATGTTAACATTGGTAGAAGACGCACTGTGCCCCACATTGAGAATGTCATTGGCCACACATTACGGCCAAAAGCACTCAGGCTGCACTCAGACTTTGACATCTGCTGAACTTTACGGCTTTTATCCAATGACTTCCAATCGAAGTGTGTCAAAGTTCCACTTCACTATATCTGACATATATCTTTTTTGACCTTTAATACTAATGGAAATGGATGTTCACGCCTTACCCTATCGTAGATGCCCTTCACTCTGTGCGTTTCATGAATTGTAAGCATAAAGATTATATTAGTTCTTTTATTTAAAAAAATCCTGCATAGTAAACTAAAGTCCGGCAATCAAAATTTTTTTCTGATTTGCGAAAATCAATACATGTGCAACATTATCGAGTGTATTCAGAATAATTGTGGGTTTACTATGTAGTCTAAAAGTTGCAAGGACAATTATTATAGGTGACTGTCGTAAAAGCGCGCACGACTAATTTTTGCTCTCAAACATGAAAGGAATAGCAAAGGATAATTATTTATTACATGATAAATTGAGAAAATTTTCGCCACCTTTTTAATGGATGCAGAAACAACAACTGTTTATGTTTTTGGCCTAGCAAGTACAAAATCAAGATTCTGCAATCAGCTCGTATAGCTAATCACGTATCCCAAAGACCTGTTACACAATTATTATCAGGCTCCTCTGGTGACGGGTGGTTTTGCATTTCCAAATGATTCTACGCTGAGGTTGCGTAAAAAAGGGAAGGAGATCACACATTTAACAAGGTTGTGACACGATCAGATCGCATGCCTCAAAGTTACGGACAATGTTCGAAAAGGAAAGGGAAATACCCTTTTCCCAGGTATAGTCCGAAAGTGAATTTAATTCCAAGTCAACCGCATAAAACGCAAATTATGTGCCTACAATACTTTGTTTTAGCTTAAATGCCACATTGGCACATCTTCTGTCAATAAAGGCTGTGTATTCCCGATTTGAGCAGCGATGACACATCTGAATATTTCTATTGACATTTGAAATCCAAACTTTGTATATAGGGGAGTGAAAAGTCTTTTGGCATGTTTTTAACACCTCAGAATTCGTTTAAATTGCGCTGGCACAGAATTTATACAAACATTTTGTATTTTTGATAAATATAAGTGTAGCGTATGTTTCTAATTGACTACATTTACGACTATGTAACCGTTCGAACTTTTTTAACTATCATTTTCACCAAATTTTATTGAAAAATAGTTTAACACGAGTTTCTAATAGGTCCGATTTCTGGCTGCATGCTCAAAACGCTAAACAACGATGAAGATAAAAAAAATAGGTAAAGACAAGTTAAAACATTGAAAAGCTCGTTGGAACTTGAAATTATTCGAAAGGATCAAAGCACTCGAGATATATATAACCTGCCCTGAGTACTTGCCAAGCCCCCAAATCTCTATATCCTAGCTACTCTTCCCACTGTAAAATAAAAAAATATATTTGGGACTGACCATTAGCCAAAATTGAATGTCCACAGTAGCATTCTTGCATTACTTCATAAGACGAATTCCACAAATGTGCAACGGCGGGAATCGAAGCTGTACACCTACGTGCTTCCTCCGGTCGCAACGCGCAAACGAATGCACCAAGCCACCGCGCTCGACCGCAGTGTCAAATGCTACAATCTATCCTAGCGCAACGGATCATCCCTAAAAATATCTGGTGAAAAATTCAGTTCAAACGGTTTTGAAGCACAATAGGGGAAAGGTGACTGACTAATCTGTTATTACTTTGATAGCTTTCATGAGTGGAATTCTTTGAGTTGCTTATTCATCCATTGGGTGGATGCTTTATGTAGAAGCACGAGCGTGACTGTCCCAAATATTTTTGTTTCGTTGTTTCGTAAACTCCAGCTTCCAAAAGCGCCGTGAATCTGCTCTGGTATTCAGAATGTGGGTTATAATTATTATAGTATGTTGTTACAATGTGGCACTTGGTTCTGTTGTGCTTATTGGATTCGTCTTCATATATATATATATATA
>MNPL01014366.1:4889-24625 GCA_002081605.1 Tropilaelaps mercedesae | reverse complement strand
ATATATATATATATATATATATATGAACTTTTCTGCCGCGCCCAAGGCTTTTCGTAACGTAAACGGTATTTGCAAATATCTGTGAAGTATATCAGTGTAGGCCTTACCGAGTTAGTACTTTGCACAAATGAAGGTACTAAAGCTCTTAATTAGTTAATGATCTGCATATTATAGATATCATATTATAACTCTTATTGGTCATACGGGCTTATCAAACATATTCGTATTGCCAAAATAAATAATTTAGCCGCTAAGAGGTATCGCAATGCTCCACTTTATACACAAGAGCCGATATAATTAGTCAGATATGTAGATTGTGGCCATACTAATACCGCTTATTAGCAAATATGTTTTTAAGAGCACACACTAGCAGCAAGGTCTTGGCGGTACTTCGAATGTTTCGAACAAATGGTCACGTGTGTTTTGGTGAGAGGCTCCTGCGCCCGGCACATGACAGAACAGTATTCGAGTTTTCGATCTGCACCGTATAAACCTTTAACAAGAAGCATAGTTGAAAGAAGTTTTTACTTAGAAGTTTTTAAGGTCTGTATATTGATTGCCGTTTTGTGTCATCCCTTTTTGTTCCTGTCAGAATCAAATTTGGACAAACTCACACTATCCAAAAATGAACGTGCCAGTTTAACTGGACTATTCTCAAGAACTCAAATAAGATATTACATACAATCATTTCTATTCAGTACTGTTATTGCCGGGTAACACAATTTTGCGTCGCAGATTTCGGGCATTGGTCGACGTCGTTGCTAAAATGCTTAAGTCTCAGTCTGTCCGAGGATTCGATGCACTTCGGGAGGCTCTCAATTCCAGGGGAGCGAACACCACTGCGTTTGTGTACTTCGTCGCAGATCGTGACGCGGAGACTAACAGAAGTTGGTGTCCGGACTGCGTCGCATGTAAGTGGAATAGTGGAGTGTCCCATCTGGGAATTGAATGTGTGGGTGTAAACGGTGGATTCCTAGAAAATTACACTGTTATTAGTATGAACTATCTTAGCGACGGTCTGTAATTGTTTTTGCCGTTCCCACGACTATCGCCTGTAATGTATTGAAACAAGTAAATCTCAAAGGATTAAATGAGGATAATAGGGGAAGGATGGAGCCATCACTCAAATCTTTGCAAGGTCGTGCCGAGATGTTTATTTTCCGCTATACATGATTTTTTATTTATTTATATTTGTATTGTATCAATTAGCCTCTTCAAAAGCTTGAGGTATTGTATCTTACAAATTCCTAATAAATTTCATAAACGTTTACTCCAAATAGGATCACCGCCTTAGATCCAGGTTTTTCTAGCTCTGCCACTGACGGCAACTTTTTCTCGTTCAAACGTTGTTCAGTCTAGTTTTTCTCGGAGAGGTCGCTAGAAACTAGCTCATATCTTTTCCATATAGTAAACGTTAACTGGGTCTTTTTGTTGACCATGCTTGAGGAGGATTCACTTAGGATACACCACACGGGTTTCCATGTGCCCTGCGCTCAGCTCAAAGGATATCCATTATTTTGTAGTTATTCACCTTAATAAAATTTCGACTGTCGGTGGCGGCGTCAAATACGAAAGCTCTACTATGGAAAATTTGTATAGTTAAAATTGCGATTTGAAACTGTGTAAGGAGATACTCCACATTTGAAATAAAATCGCATGATTAACTAGTTCAGGGTACCAATTTGTTGCACACGCAAGCGCATTGAAAAACGATATTATTGTTGAGCTTTAAAGGACATCTCCAGTAACTTTAAGTAAATAATTTGACAAACAGTACGATACTTCTAAGCTGCCTGCCTATGAAAAGTTCAAATACAACTATTTTTCCGTAACTTGTTTATTATTTGTAGCTGATCCGGTGGTTGAAGAAGCGATCAAAGCAGTGAAGCCAAAAGCCTCATCCGTTCTCATCACCTGCGAGGTCGGCGATAAACCATTGTACGTACATTCATATTTACCGTAATATCATTACTCCCACTACTACTACTCGATGTTACTACGATGTTAAGTGTTTAATGCGATATTAATCACAGCGGTGCGAAAATTTGCGGTGCTGATAAGGTTAACAAAAGCTACTAAGCTTAGATGTGAATTTTTCCATCGGTTAATTAAATGTACCTGAGACGCACCCAAATAGCTAGGAGAAGGTGTGTAACTGGGACGTATCTAGAATATAGATGATATAATGAGAGAAATAAACAGTTGCTCAATACAATAATCTCAATTAAATTTTCTCAGTGAAATCCTAATTAAGTTTTCGTGTAGGCTACCGGAGGAAGAGTTAGCGTTCTAGCGGCCCCTCTAACGACTAAGCAAGAAAGGTCATACTCGCAACCCTTAGTGATACTAAATGGGAGAACATAGTTTCCAATGCAAATTGAAGGCCGGCAATATTTCCCGTTCCTGGATATGCAAATTATTAGAAATCAGTATGACACAATACCGGTCATAATGCGAGTTGTCGGACTGTCAACAAAACCCTCGACATGTGCCGTCGTCAATAGCGCCACGTAGCAGTCAGTCCCAAAAACACTGGACACTTTCAAAAAGGAGTAGGCGTGATTCAGTTGACGAGAGAAAAAACGCTGGACACTTAAAAAGGAGTATGCGTGATTCAGTTGACGAGACAAGCAGCTGTGTCGACCCTGCCACTAGCAAAGCTCCAGTCACTGCTAGCCAGGCAACCGAACAATCAATCGAGAAAATGCAAACCAGTTTTGACAAAATAATCAATGATCACATCAACCATTGAGAATGCCGGTCTCAAGCAGGAAGTCAGGTCTACGTTGAAAAATCTTAATGGACACTTTGGTAAACAGTAAATTAGGCTGATTGGTCCACTAAAATGTTTGTTTCGCCCCATTTTGATCGCAAATCGTATACTGTTACTAAATTGGTAAGAGCCTGCCAACATACTCAAAGAGACATCCCAGTAATTTTGCTTGAATTGCATCTTCATTCCTAACCTGCTGAAATGTACTGCAATTATTTGGTCGGAACTATGAAGGTTTACGCACTAATGGAATTAAATTACATAAATAAGCAACGATCTTCATATAGAGAAGACGATCATATTCAAATGCCCATCTCTTTCAAATCATGCCGTCGAGCGTTAGGTTGAAGTCATGAAAAGCAGTTCTAAGCGTTCAAGGCCAAACATTGTGCTTCATCCTTTGATTAAGAGTAAATTTTATAAAAATGTGTCTCTTCCGTATTACTTGGTAATAATAATGCTCAATGAGGCATTAAAAAAGCACAAAGGCAAGAATCAAAATCCTCGTTTTGTACAACTAATTTAACAAAGTTTAAAAAATTATTTAATAAAATCATTTAAGCGATAATAAGTATTATCGCTCTGTTGCCGTCCTAACCTTTAAAACTCTCGTACGAGATCAGTTCGTTCTGAAACCCTCAAGTAGGTTATTACGTGATTGTGATAATTGGAATTATCAGATAAAACGAACACTACTATAAAGTCTTTTATAAATAAGGAAACGGGGTTACACAGAGGCGCGGTATTTTCGACATTCTATTTCAGCTGGAAGAACCAAGCCAACCCATTTCGCACATCGGAAGACCTCAAGGTGACATCTGTGCCCACGCTTCTGTGCTATGGAAAGGTAACCGATAAGTTACTGTTCTCTGTGCATCGTTGTGTAGCAAGTAAATATTTTTACCTTGTTTATTGGTAAATCTGCGTGCCTGAACCCGCCGCGGTTGGCGTGCGATAACCTGTAAGGTTTGAAACTGCGATCTTGCCGCTTGAACATCCCAGGATCCGCAACCCTTCGCTTTTTAAATGGACAAATGTAACTCTATTTTACAGAGTCGCTAAAATATTGGCGTAAAGTCCCGAAAAGAAATTTAGATTTTAAAACGGTAGAAGAAGTATGCTACAGCACCAGGTGCCAAAAAATACGGATAAGAATTACAATACTCTATCCAATTTAGTTGACTTAAACAGGCAAAATGTTGTATGATTTTTTTACTAATATACCATTGGCCGATTGTGCTTCGAGGCGAATTGTTTTAAAAAGCCCAATCAAATATTAAAAACTCTTGGTCGGCGAGTAACCGACAAATGGACCTAAAATCAAAGTAGAAACGTGTAAAATTCAAAGTGTAAAATTGCGGCTAGATGAAAATTATCTTTTGATTGTCAAGTTTCCCTTAACAACCATTATTAAGGGTTGCAGTTTTAATAAGAATTCCTCCGTTTTTAGGAAAAGCGGCTTGTCGTGAATGACTGTAAAGATGCCACCAAGATCAAGGCTTTTCTCGAGGAGTAGCCGCATTGTAAAATACGGTTCCACATACGCTGACAATATTTTCGTAAAATGAGTTTATGTATGAATCTACATCACGAATAAACAAATAAACTCAATGACTTATTATGAAAATCTGCATCAGGTCGACGTTTTTTTTTCCTCATCAATGCATCGACAGAACCAGTCTCATGTTCCAAATAAATGATTCAATGAAGTGCTCGATTTAAGTACTGGATATAGTTTAATTGTCCAAAAAGGACATGTAAATAATTAACATTTAGATATCGCCTGCAGAAAACTTGGCATATCCTCGGTATGAACTATCAAAGAAATATCTTATCTAAAAATTTTAAAAACGTCTATTTTTAATGGAAAAGATTAATTTATACAGACCGCTCTAGAAGGCCGAAAGTCGCAGAACAGCAGACTTCGGTGTCCTTGCAGGTTTCATGACACGTAGGCATATTCAAGAACATGAAAGACACGTAAAAGCGATGCCGCTATTTTTCCTAGCTCACTTAACGCTACATCATCTAATACCATAAGAGATGTACCACCGAAGTGGAGCTAAAACATTCTTTGCTTTTTGCCCAATTGCAATAGCTGTAAATCTCAGTTTTATTTATTAAAAAGAATAAACAAGTAAAATAATTGACGCGTGCTTGATGGTTTTTCAAATGTTCCTCGAACGTTCTATTTTTCTAGTTTAAGGGCGCGATTTTTAAATTTGCGTTTTGTTCTAGTCCTTTATCGATCTGATAAGATCTATACTTAGTATTAAGAGTAAGTATACCAGTTTCGCTAGATTTTGGTTAACCATTTGACCGGTATTTAACACGGATGTCATCTTCGTACATACACTGCAATTTCACGATGCACAGTATATATGAAGGGCCAGGCTGCTACCGTGGGTGTTAAACGTTGGCTAATGGTCAGCTCTAAAAAAATATAGATAAGCCTTCAATGTGTTTTCAATTTCTAAATTTCAGGGAACTACAAGTGCACTATATTTCGGTGACAGAATATTTAAGATACCATATTTTATAACATGAATATTAGAAAAAACGAGAAATTAGTTACTGTTGTCGCTGGTCTGACAGGTGACAGACGAGTTCAGGTAATGCATTCCAAAGTGAACTTTCTTCAAATATTGACAGGCAGCGAGAAATTAGAGGATCTTTAGAGAACTAATGCGTTCAAGACTAAATAGGAAACAGACTAATTCATATTTTGCATTGGTTGATCTTCAGTTCAGGTCGTCTTTCTTTACCGGCCCCCTTGAACTTTCACAAAAATTGATAGAGAAAGTTGCAGTAACACTGGACTCATAAAGAATGAATGCAAGATTAGCAGCATCTTATAATAACGCAGCAAAAAAGTGAGTAACAAGGTAAGGCTGCTTAATGGGTACAAAAACAGATTAAAAACAAGTACACAGGCCGGTTACTAATATACCAATGGCTAGATGCCATTCCTATATTTTTAATTTTTTAAAATTTGGTTCCGATTTCATTTTCGGCGATAGTGGTGGTGACCCCGACGAAGATCTAAGGCGCGGTTGGAGTTGATGGCTCGACAAACGTCGACAACATTCGAAGAGGCCAGATAGTCCGTAGCGATAATGTTTGTTGCAGTACGGAACGCTTCGTCTCTCCTCCACCACGACATCACCTAAACATAGAAATATTACAGTAACACTGTATTGCATAAAAGTACACAAGATTGAATATCCAAATGAAGTTGCTAGTAAGCCATCAAGTGGCTTAAGATGTATCTAGGCATGACTGTTTTCTGGGGGTTCATCCACTTACTTTCATGTTATTTCGGTGTGAAAGTGCGCGTACTCCGCCTTGATACTTGTCGAATATGATGCTCAGCGCACCTGGTAGAGATAAACGTAACCAGTGGTTGAAGAAAACCAATATATTGACGGTACCTTTAAAAATACGAATGCCCACTGTTCAAACAATTTTTTACAAATTATGTGCCAAAAAAGCTTTATGGTTTTCGAATATTTGTGAAAACATTTTTTGCGTAAAGTAAACGTATGCATTAAACGTTTCGATTACTTTTGGTGCAAGCCAGAATTTTTAGAGAGTATCGGTTCTTTTTCGTTGATATTTCCTTCCCAATAACATAAAAGCATGCTATTGTTCTCTCGTGCGATAATGGTTCTGAAACACTTTGACATTGAACAGCATGCTTAAAAAAGATCCCAGCAGTGTCCCAGCCCAAGATTGTGGAAGCCAGCGATCAAATATATTTATGCTTTCGGGAACTCTTCTCACAGTCGTTTAATTGACACGCCGGATGTGTGACAGGAGCATCGTGTAGTCAAACACTGACATCATTTAAGTCACTATTGTCTAGTTGGCAACAGTTTCAAACAGAGTCGAAATTCTCCAGAAATTCTGAGAGCTACCAGCTATGTTCAAGACAATTTAGACCAAATCGGCTATACAATGAAGCATAAAGGTATAAATCTTAGCTATGTTTTTAAACATTTAAGATGTGTACAGTGTTTTTAGTCGCTTTTTATATGGCGCTCATACTTTGTCCTCCATGCAGTGCACGAGACTCCACATTTTATATGAATACACCACTAATAACTACCAAGTAACACCTAAGAGCACCAGAAGCTGACTTTTGGTTTTCCAACACACTTACCCTGGGGTGTAACCTGCGCCATTGCTGAATAAAGTCTATTCCCCTCGCTACGATTCGACTGCATTTGTCGTATGCGATCTTGCAGTACCTACGTGAAGAACAATTCCTTTGTTTCAGAAGTCAGTGAATCGTCGTCAAAGCGCCTGTGTGTGCACAGTTAATGATTTTGTTCGCTTTGAGGCATTTACTTTGAGAGGTTTACAGTCGCAGGCATAACATGCGGGTTCGAAACGACAAAATGTACGCCTGCGTGTGTGACACTAAAGACTTGTATTGATTTCAGCCCAATCATGCGTTGGTACATGATACGCAACCGGAAGTCGATCTATCAGACTGTCTGGTCTAACAAAATTTACAGGAACCTCAGCATAGACGTAGCGCAGCCTGTGCTTAGATTTCCACAGCACAGAACAGTCTTTTCTGTTATTGATATATTTTTTAAAAAAGTCAATATTGAAAAAAATTCTAATACAACATTGACAGTGCGTTGACTTTTCGTCAACAATATGAATGCAATGATACTCCGTTGATATGCAATGTCATTTACATCTTGTGAATGGTACTGCATGAATGCATTGGTAGTCATGATGAGTTTGGTGAACTTATGACATTCACGAGGCTTTCTTGTGGCATGCATGACTTAGATAGTTCTAGGCAAACCGTTTTTGAAGCCTATCTCCGTTTTGAAGCTGTTTTTATCAATACTACTACTACTACTACTACCACTAATAATAATAATAATAATGATAATAATAATAATGTCATTCGGTCAATTTTCCAAGCGCGTATAGCTTAAAAATTTTACCTGAAGGTTATCTGTGTTAGCCCAGGCGTGATTTACGCCCGGAAGGAATCTTCGAGCAAGATTCTCATCTTGTGAGAAGGTGACTACGGCCCGTTGATTTAATGCAATTGCCTCACTTAGGGTAATCATGTGAGGACGATATTGCAACATGTAAGGGCCTGCAAATAGAAACATTTTTGAAATCATTATAAAAACATTTTATACCCATGTGCGTTAAACTAAAGGCAAAAAATAAGCTAACACCCAAAATAATGCTGACAATAGCTAATAACCTCTTAATATAAGTAAAAAATATTAATTCGGACAGTTTCCAGTAGTAGACTAATGGATGGCTAAAAAAATATTTTTGTATTTCTATAGTATAACATTATTGTCCTATACATCTACATAACACAGATTTTTCAGCAGGTATAATTGGCGAATACGCATAGGTGCATGTACACATATACGTTGGAACTAAAAATCTTAATACACATAAACAACAGCCAAACTGACCGCGTCAGTTCAGCCATAGTAACTGGCTGAGCAGATACTCTATTTCTAGCTTGTGTTGAGAACTCACTGAGATTACATCCTTCTTAATAGTAGTTTTATATATCATTTTAAAAATGTAAGTTTTTTTAGTCAAAATTAAATTAGTTTGGCTGAACTAAGATTTTTGGCTTGAGCATATAAGTTTATACGCACATATGCATGTTAGCCAATTGTACCTTCTGAAAAATTTTAACCAGATTAGCATTTACATATTTGAGAGAGCAAGATCTTACAAAAACATCACTAAGCTTTCTTAGCATTAACTAGAAAGTATGTTAGCTTCTCAATAGAGACGAAGATAGATGAATAGGATCAACATGTCATTGTTGCAGGTATACCAAGATGTTTCTCGACAAAATCTCCTAATGATGCATAATCCGCTGCGGTCCTGAATCCCCACGAAAATTCATGGAAATCGAGGAAAACCACCTTCAAAAAAATTTAAGTAAATTTTAGATGCTTCCTGAGATAGTTTTTTGAAACCTCCACCTATATATTCAGTTTGATGCTACTAAACCTCACGACATAGTTGCAGTATCCCAAAAAAAATACTTAAAACGGCCTTCTGTTCTTCGAAGCGCTACATCGCCATCAGAAGAAAATACGAGTATAATATTGCGCGTAGGTAATTTTCCAAGTTGTTTGGTTCTTATGACATACATTTTTCCTCAACCGTTCTCACTAGTCTGTATCGTTATCAAACAAGAGAATTCATGAGCTGTTTCAATAGCCTTGATTTAGGATTATTTTAGCTTATTTTTTAGAGTATCCGGTAAACCAACCGAACCATGTACTCGTACATTTCAGCATCAATACATTTTAGATTTTAGTCAGAATAAGAAAATCAAAATTAACACAGAAATAACAAAAATATTAAATCTCCATAAGATTATCGAACATAAATCGATAAGGCTTGTGCATCAAATGTGCGCCCTATTCATAAAATGATCTCGGAATCTACTTTGCGAAGCTTCAGCAGCGAACACGTTCGGCATAGTTTGTCGAAAGCATGTGCGGCGTATTGGTTCTCCTTAATGCGTTCATTTGCTGTCGTTTGCCGGTCTACAGACTACTGTTCTCATCCTGAGCGTCTTGTCTTCGTACTTTCGCGGCTTCGAACACTTTATCGCGGCTTTTCGTGCTGATTGTTCGCCTACCTCCCGTTGGTGCTCGTCGAGAAACCTTCGGACGTCATTGAGAACACCGTCTATCTTATTGTCCGTTCGAATGGCTGAATGAAATACCCAAAAGTTTTTTGTGTCTGAAAGCGAATGCCCGCAAACGTAAAACCTATTAACAACATGCAATGTCCTTACTCCATCTTGTTCGCACTAAAATTTACCTACCTAGTTGAATCGGTACATAGACTACCTGATGAGAATTTAGAGTGACCATTCGTTGACGTTACTAGGCCCAACTTGGTTCGAATTTGGCATGGGCCACTCTGACAAAACACTATGATGCCCCAGTGTTTTTCCATTGGTCCCCAACGGTGATGCTGCCACTGCGTCATCGATACTTTTCGGGTGATTTGGCCATTTTGAAAAAAAGGAGTTTAGAAACTTGAAAGTTTGTACACTTGTGGTTCTAATATTAATAAACTGAAACACCAAGATGGTTGAATATCAGCAACTGCTTACTATTTGTGTTAACCAAGCCAGGTCGAATGTCGAGAAAACGGCTCCCGTAAACAAGCTGTGAATAGATATCCTCCTCCTGACAATCGCGATACCTAAAACGACATTATACGACATGACGCAATCAAAGGTCATCCCTTTACGTAGGCTCATTTTCCTGATCTACGGCATAAACACCAAGAAAACAAACTATTAATACGCGTTTCCCAGACAAAAACATTAGGTTGACATTATACAGTCATTAAAACAAAGCATGGGATCCTGCGCTGTTTGCTTTTATGAATACATGAGCATGATAAGCACCTTTGCTAGTTTGAAACTCGTTTCCTGCCGAGATTCGGTCAATTCACTATAAAAAACCTTACGCACGAAATCAAGCAGATTATAAAGCATAGCCAAATACTATGGTGGCTTAATTGCTGCATATATTTTCTATTTTCCAACATGCTGAGAACTCATGCATGCACAAGATGCAGTTCCGAAAATAAAAAACTATATGAGCTATAAAGGATTGAAAAAAACAAAACTCGGTCAGCTAATTGTGTGGATACACAGCAAACAAATCGTGATTTGCACGTGGTGGATCGCGAGGTATACTTTATGCGATTGCACTAAGCTAAGCATGCTCATTTGCGTGTATTCGAATTTAATATTGTGATTTATCGGTGTCTAATAAACCTTTAAATAAAGTGCATTAGGAAATATAGGGCCACCACGAATATCCTTTTTTATCGGTACAAGCAAGAGATAAGCACAACTCCTGGCCGAACGACTGTTCGCAGCTTGTCTGCACAGCTTGTCTATAACAGTTTACTCTAAAATATCATATTATAATGATTGCATAAATAAAATTATGAGATCTAAACTTGTTGGCGCCGCCCGTTGTTGGAATATTGCTTTTCATATGCTTCGTAATCTAGCGGACCCTCACAGTCAGTACGAACCATGTAACGAACGACTCTTCCGGAGGATTGTAGAACTTATGTGCACCGGCATTATGGGATCCAGGTATCGCCAGAAAATTCAGTGTTAGATTACCTGAAAGTAGGTATGAAGCGAAAAACACTATACCATACCCGAAGTTCGGTTTAGTAGCCAGATATATCTCCAATACAAGACTATAGAAGCATAGTTGGATTATGATTATACCCAATATTCGTAATGATTTATATGATCGACACAAATCTTGAGGTCATTTTCAGTACGACAACTAGTGATAGAACGACTATATGGGCTATCCTTACAAAAATTGAAGATGCATGCAGACTGTGCCTTATAACCAATAACTCCCTAGCACCCATGAAGTGTGCCGTGGGATATGAACTTGATGTCACTTGGAAATTTAGTGCATTATAGCTTCCCAAATCTGCTGCTTCAAAGCAAGACGTCTTGCACATGTAGAGAAGGAACTATGAACCCTGCGGTCATTGTAGCAGAGTCTAGGAGAAAATAGAAGATGTCGATATGTTTTATTGATAGAGTAAACAAGGTCACGACAGCTCTCTATAACCCTACCCACAAATCCATAGCGGTTACAATGACTAGCTTCAAGTTTATACTTGAAGTACGACTGGTTTGTATGTATCCAATTAAGTTTTGTAGTTAAAGAGCTGAAATCGACATTTGTTAGGTGAAAAAAAATTAACAACGATGTACTAGGTTGGAAGGAAAATTTGCTCCATCCATTGTGAAACAAAAGTTGGTGCAGCTTTTTCAGGGGGAGAGGTTATTATGCCAATCTCTTAGTAGACGCCCGATTCTTTAAATAAATATGTCCCATGAAGTAGTATGAATGCTGATGAGGATGTCCAGCCCTTAGCCGGTAGTGAGACAAGAAAAGACCAACGTGTCATTAGACTCACCGGCTGCAGGCTCTTGTTGAACCATTTGACCCATCCAGTCCGGATAAACCCTTAGGCAGCTCTGAGCGATAATCCTGGACTGCCATTCCATTCGGATGAAATACCCAACACAGTCGGTAGGCACTACCCTTGCGCTGAAATTCGTCTTCCCGAGACAAAACAAAAAGTTATCCAAACAGTCGTCCCTCAAGTGTTGTGTACATAAGACCATTATAGAACATGCCAGTTAATGTAAAAAAACGTAGTTTTTAATTTCATCATCCGACCATTATCTACGCCGTGGATCTCGCAATGTTTCCTCCAACACACAGTCATTGGACCCAGTTAGACCACAACAAAAAGTGTACGGGTTCAAAATGGACATAACGAAATGAATTATTGATCTTACCGGTGGTATAACGTATCCTGTGAAGATTCGTCCTTCTTGCGGATCTTCGTCATCTTCGATTTCATCGTATATGTTAAAACGCTTCAGGATAGATTTAAACTCCCTATCACGTGAAAGCACCAGGCTTCCCTCGTCAATCTATAGTTAGAGACGCATTGAGCAAGACGTATAATATTTCGTTGTCAACGAACTACCCCAACCATTCCACCTACCGCACGAGAGCGAAACTAGAAAATCAGACTATATGGACAACCTGAGAACTACGAACAAGAGACTCTCGTCTTACACTGTAGAGGTTTTGAGGAATCTCTTTAGCTTCTACGTAATAGCTAGGAGACTTCGAATGGAGAACCCTATCTAAGGTTAACCTTGACGCAAGAGTTGAATAAAAAGTGCCCCAAAAACGAATATCCGATAGTACTGTTCTACACTGCGATACGTTTATGGGATAAAAATATCAGCGTTTATCTTAATCAGCCAAAAATGATGTCCTATATAGAGCGACATGTGGGCCAAGTCGGCTTACTTTGTTTGCGTTACAGTGTTGGTACGCACTTACAAGCGATGCATTGAGACCGCTCAGATGAACGGCTACTTCTCGTATGTGGTTATTAGTTGCCTGGCGAGGAAGTCCAGGCGATATGGCAACGAACAATGAAACTGGCCTTGCTGCCTGACCGCCGACGCTAGGGCCAAGGACCAGAATACTGGCAAGGTAGACAGCTGTAATAAACAATTCTAAAGTCACTATGAATTCAGCAATCCACTTTATCATTCCTTCTGTATGATTTGGGCGATGTGAAAGATAAGCTAAAATATTAACGTATAGCTCAGCGTAAGCCCTCATGGTGAATTTTTGAAAATGAAACCGCGATTCAAACAGCAATTTAATTAACTGGCAGATTTTTTGTGCAATAGCCAAGTGAAGCAATACGCTACGACATCAAAATATGGCTATCCTAAATTCTTGTCTGAATATTGCTTACCCAAGAATCCTAACTTCCTGTGATGAACCCATAAAGAATACTTCAACAGTTCAAAGAAGGTCGCTTTCGAGCTATTGCCTTCCCGTTCAATGTAACAGTCATGGACCCTAAAGGACCGTATCTTTAAGGTGAAGCAAAAATAACGCGCATAGTATCAGAGACAGGACGTTTTTATTGACGAACCGGCTGCACAATCTACATATGGCAAACTTGGATGATCATTCGGACTTGCACCACTGCTTTCAATTCATGAGTTGACACGAAACAAAAAAAGACTTAACAGAATGATGCAGGGTAAAATGTGTCTCCGGAAACGCTAAAACGGCCAGCGAACTTCTTCTCTCGATCAAAAGTTACATGGGCTGCATTGCGCTGTGGCAGAAGGTAGTACTGAAGATTCTTCAAATAAATGGCAAATTCGTAGACAGATAAACAAAACGTTTTTGAGCTGAAAGGGCTCTTGCAAAGCTAGAATGATGTATTTATATTATACCGCAAAGCTCATCCAGAGCCACTTCATTTGAGGGAAAATATTTGACGTATCTTGTTCACAATAAACGAGTTCAGATGAGTACAAAAAAGTCTAAGATCCTATCGGAAAATACTGCCACGACGGCTTCTCACGTATCCCCTAGAAGTGTGCTTACTAATTGCTAGTTATTATTCACTATAAACTAAATTTTCTAAGGTTCTCATCTTTTTAGTTCGGCATTTTTCTTCACGGTTGCTCCTGTCTTTTCGTTTAAAAGCAATGCATATTTACATCGATGCCACCAATGGAATTTAGACGTGCGACCGACGGATCAGCATCCCACTTTTTTGTACAAAGAGCTGAAATTACACAGTGCGCCAGCTATTTCATATTAAAAATGTAATAGATGACCAGACGAATATTTGTAAACAAGCATCGCCCACTGGTTTGGAACCAGTAATCGTATATACTGTTTATATGTATATAGCAAGGACTACAACTGATGCTATCAGTTGAAAGAGTAATTCTTCATAGATCTAATGCGCCACTTGAATAGAGACAAATAAAACATTTCGTCGGCGAATACTCATCGACTGACTTTGTTTTCCTAGCCAGTCCATGCTACTAGCCAGATGTTGGTTCCCCACTACTTTACGACTTTGAGATAGCAAGTATTGCGCAGAGGTGCTCCCGAAATTAATATAATGTTTTTTCCTACAGCTCTGTAAACCAAACTTCACAAGTGGAATTCAAGCTTTGTTTAATAAAAATTATATTCTGGCAAATAACTATGCACGAAGTCATTTTTATTGCTGTAAACTCCATTTTGGATGATGCTTTGTACACTGAAGGTCATACCAAAAAATATGAGAGTATACATTAGTCGCTTTAATTAGATCATCAGGTTCTTTCTACATTGCTATAGTTTGAATGTCTTAATATGAGTGTGTATCATTAGATATAATTACTGATTGATCTACTTATTTATTCGTTAAATAGGAGAAGAGGCTCGAAGCTCAGATTGGGTCGAAATGTACAAATGCTAATCATGAGATCGTCAATACGTAAAAAAAACAAAACCGACAGACATTTAAGAAAAAGACCAGTCATACTTGAAACATTTCCTTAAGTGGATATAAATATTGCAAAAGCCTGATTTATAGACAAGTAGAATGTGTCCTGTTATCTCTTCAGTTTCGTCTTCCCAGGCATTTTTTGTATACAATTCTTCATGAAAAGTAGAGTAGATAATTCAAAACATATTGAGATAGGTTGTCGAATATCAGCCCAAAGAGTACTTTTTAGATCGTAAGCGATACGATAAACCTATTTCCCCTAGTTATTTTGTCGTTTTTCACACGAGCCATCAAATATTAACGGTATCTCGTCTCAACGCAAAGTACGGTAAAATATCTCTCCATTCGTAAATTTAGCATCAACATATAATTTTCCATAGCTTCCTATTGACGCGGAACTTCTTGACCGCAGATATCTTTTTAGAATCAATAGCCTCCAGTTCACTACTTCCGACTTACCTTGACGCAATTGAACCATAATAGTGCGTAATTTCAGAGACCCTTGACAAACGCGAAATCTCACACGCACAAGCGAATCTTCGCCGAGTTGGCTACACGAAAATGTAGCACATTCCCATCAATCTTGGTGACATTCAGAAGCGGAACAGTGAACCCTCCATTTAGGTTAGGCTCAGCTGAACACTCACCACGTCTACGATAGCGCCTACTCTTAGCTAAAGGAACAAACAATCGGATTGTTACTCCTGCTGTCTAATCCACATGCGAACTAATGTTTCATCCCAACTTTCTTTTCCATTCAGGCGGCTCGAGGAGATCCCGTTGCTATCAACGGGTCACCCACAGGGAGCAGAAAAAACTCATCAATTTATCGACACCGACATCGACGAGCCATCATCCTCATATGTACATGGTAGTGATTCATTTCATAATAATATGCTCACACAGCGCGAGCTTCACCTGCCAGACAATTTCACACTGGACGATAAGCGTTACCTAATGACGGCAGCGTTTCGCTGGCCAACTTTAAAATGCGTTCGTGATAGAGGGGCTATCGAAATCATGATGATATCGCACACTATCGCGTAATTGTTAGGTGTTATTCTTCTGCTGTTTACGCGTTAGTATTACGATCATAGACCACTCGTATCTTAGCGGTATATGAGAGAAGCCAAGCTTGACGAGATAGCTACGCGATTTCTTCATTGACCGGGCAACCAGCGGCGAAAAACGCGCGCGTCTTGATCGCTGCGTAGCGTGGGGAAGCGTCGGCGAGGAGAACTTAGGTGAACAATTGAACGTCTTTTGGCAGTTGACAGACGAAGTTTCTACCCTGTGGTAAAGACAGGAGTAGGGAGCGGCTGACACGTTTGCGTTCGGTCAGCGCCGCATGAAAGCTAACCAATTTGAGGGACACTGAGCGACTTTCGCGAGGCCTTCGCGGACAGTGGTGCCGTGTCGTATCAACACTATTCTGCCAGATGGCCGACAGAAGTTGGTGTCGGGGCCAAAAACAGAGGAATGCACGAGGAGAAACCTGACAGTGAGCAAGAAGGTTACGTAGCTGCGCGACAAAACGAATGTATAAAAACTTGTTGAATTGTGTAAAACGAATCGCTACCAAGTCAAACCATTTACCGAGTTTGCTCGCTGAGCCGTTATCGTTGGTATCCCGTATTCCGAGGTATTCCGAGGATAGGGAATCAAAGCTGGGCTAGTGCGCCAGCGCAAGCGTTCATTGACAATTGGTGAGATATGGGCCGGTGGCAAGTGAACTAACGGCAAGGGTGGTAGAAGGAATGGAGAATGACTAGCAATGAAACGGTCCAAAGAAGAAAGAGATAGACGAATTAATGCAAAAGCATGAGAAGAGTGATTGATTTGTCGCCGGTGATATCCAAGACAGTGTGACGTGAGGTTTGCCCCGTCACGTCAACATAGAAAATACGTAAAGGCCACGTTTGGGCGGAAAAGCACGAATATTATCTGGGGCAATGCGAGTGAGCCACTGACCTTCTATTAGCACTTTTTACTGCATTTTTATGGAATGTTTGTATTGGTCTGTCACATAGCATCATAAAAAACAACCTCTTACTGTTGTAATGTCTCTAGGGACAGTCCCCGTTTTGAGAAATAATAATAGCAAATCGGTCGGAGGTCACGATGCTTTATGAAACACTTGTTTACGAGCAAGTGTTGTTTCCATAGGCCAGGTAAATGGCTAAACCATGACATAAGGTTGTATCCTATGACAAAGCTGACTGCTGCTAGTAGTGATGAATATAACTGAAATATTATTCATGGTCATTCTAGAGCAGAGGTTTTCTATGGTGAACGAATGCATACATTGTACAGGGCAAACATCTAATACTTAATACGCAGAATAACCAGCAAGGCTTATAATCACCGAGCCTATTGTTACAGCCTGATCGCATAAGGAATCGAAATATTTTCTGAAATTATTTTAAAAAAAGCTCCTCAAATTGATATTATGAGTTTTTTTTAGGAGACTCGAGACGATAGTGAACAATTCAACCGCGAACCTTCTTTTTCTGGAAGAGTGCCCTAACAAATATGCTCATGTTCCTCATAGTGCTGTTTATATCTATTATCATTTTTTTGTAATGATGCCGTTTGTTAAGTAAATTATTGCATGCTACGCTAGTTAAACCGACAAGCATAAACTACTGCTGCGGAATCTCCTATTCCAAACATACTTGCAAACCAAGCTTAATTGAGAAAGCGATTGGTGATACCAGCTGAAGGCAGTTTATCAAACTCGCAACTAGAAGCAGGCAACGCACACCAAAGACGACCATATGAAGTCATCTAATGCGAATCCTGTTGATAGATTAAAATATTAAATTTGCAGAAACATTTGCAAGGGTAGGCAGCAAAGTGTCATCATTCACCTACAACTCATTCAGCCATTACAACTAATCAAGCGAAAGGCCTTCAAACAACGACTGCGTACCGCGTTCGACGATGAGCCTTTCAACGAATATTCAGCATCAGATTTCGACCCGATGTTATAGGATCTCAACTACGATGTAACTTTCATATAGCGACGTAGCTACAGCATTAATCGACAGTTAATATTGTTGTTATTGTCTTCGCGATCATACAGCACTCAAATAACTACTAGCGTTCAGGCAACAGAGGGCAACACACTGTTAGAGGCAGTTTAAACTGCTAATCTCTCATACATAACTCCTCGTACAATATAGCACCAGAACGATTTAACTATTCGAAAGTGCGAATGGAATTACGGTAAATACGTCACTGAGGCTTTTTCGTCGCTGCGGTTATCAGTTCCGTTGCCTCCCTGGACTTAGCTATCACGTCTCTAGCTTCATTTATCTTCTTGTGTGTTCACAGCGAACGTTGGTGAAAAGGAAAGGCGTGGACGTCGCGCTACAGGTCGTTATAATGCTATATGGTCGATATCAAGCGCGGCGCGGTGCGTCAATAGGAGCGCTAGCTTTGGGTGGCGTCGTAACTATGGCATTCACAGGCTAGCCCACCAAATCCTCAAAGGGATGGACGGCGAACGCATCCAATTGTCGGTGAGGTATCATATTTCTAGCTGTTAAAGGGCCGTGGGTCGCTGGGTCAATCAGTGTTCCTGGCGAAAATGCTGTTTATTGGTGCACTCTACGGGGAGGTTTCTCAACAGATTTCAATTAGTTTCCTTCAAGTAGAGCGGTCTCGTTCTTATTTGCGTAAAGTCCCTCGACACCTTTGACCGGCTTTATGCCTTTCAATGTACAAACTCCTAGGATCGATTAGGCGTGCATTGGCAGTTTCATAAGCTGTTTTTTGTTGTTCTGGATTGCTCGCCGCAGGACATCATACAGCAAAGGACGTTCTATAAACATTTTGCGCCCGATTACTGTCCAGTAATTTCCGACTACAAAGCCGAGGATAGTTTCGTCTTGCGCTAAATTATAATAACATTTTATTCCAGTGCTACTGGATGCTCTGCCGAATGACATGGAGCCAACACACTCAAAAAGGTACCTGTGTTAATAAGTTGCGCGTTCTTCAGTAGCCAAACGCGAGGCATCGACAAGATGAAAGAATAATGCCTAACGTGCTAGTGACATCAATGCAATATTAGGTCACCTACTCTGGAGACATGATTAGAACGGCTGGGAGACAATTTTGAGTATTGTAATTTAGCTCACTCTGTGTTTGACACGAAGCGCAAGTTGTTTTCGGGGACGTTTATTTCCCAGGAGCAACGAACTCGGGACAAACTTGTGTCTATTACACGGATCAATACTGAACAATACGAAAACCGAGTCGAAGAGGTTTTCAGATGTATGAGCTCACGGATTGTAATTTTAGTACTACGGTATTTCTGTTGCTGTTTGTTCTACGCAAAGTAGCAGGGTAAATATTACATGAATGTTCAGTCTATCTTGCATCAGACTAGCAAGTACTTTTTATACGAGCACTGGTAACCACATCTTCATAACTCTATAGTCGTTTAAGATCTGAACTATTTTTATAAAGTACTTCCTGATAATGGTATTAATAATAGTAATCATAATACTAATGATTATTCATTAACAAATCAGTGTAAAGTGTCACAATTATTAATGTATATTAGAGAGATCACACTGCTACTGGTTGTGCAGCGCGCGAATTATGGTGCGCAATATTATTATTACCATGTCTCAGTTTCCATCTAGACAGAAGGTCTCATGTAATGCTCGTCGTGGTTTTCTAAGCATGGGCCTAACCTAGGCGGAAAATGTAATGAAGCTATTTCCAAGGTACATAGGCATAATAACAGCACCTTTTAATTAAGGATCACGTCTTGCGCAGTCAGAATATGACAAGAGGTATTAATATTATTGTTAATAATTAGGAGCTTATGGCTTATCACTGTAAGCGTGCATCATCAAAATGCAAAGATGAATTATAAAAATGGAGGTAAGTTAAGATTACAGTGCCAATTCTCACACAGGTGGGGATAGCGGCTTGAATCCACTATTTTGTATTGCAGTGACGCACTTCAATTAAACAAATGTTGCCTCGTATTCTAGTTTTGAAGCATCTGTTAATAAAATTTGGT
>MNPL01014354.1:0-21354 GCA_002081605.1 Tropilaelaps mercedesae | reverse complement strand
TATATATATATATATATATATATATATATATATACGTATATTTTCTTCTAATAGTTAAAAATGCTTTACTCCAAATTTATTGCACCACAACGTACTCATTATATTATTGACATTTATCTTCCCCGGTGTCGTGCGAGTCTTCATGCGCTGACCAGTATACGTTATCTACAGATAAAATCACCCAGACATGCCGTAGCGTTAATTCATGGTTTTGTCGGCAAATAGCCTTTAATTACACTTTATTCAGCCAGATGATTACTAAACTACCTTGAAGAGATTTCTATAATATGGTGCTAAGCAGTCTAAAAGTTCTGTTATTACAATGTACGCTAAATATGGCTAATTATGACCTCCTTGATGATGCCGTTCAGTGACCAGAAACATCTATTCACTTACTTTCTTCTATTCTACCGTGCGTTTTTAAAAAACACAAAAACGCCCCAAATTTGCCTTGGAGTTATTCCTTAGGATTAAAGATACTCTTGTATTATAATTTCGGCATGGAGGTCGCAACTTTCATTAATGCTTGCGGTGCTACTACTGCTACTATTACTAGTAAAAGCGAAATTGCTGCGTATCTCCATGAAATTTCCCACGGCAAAATTCTAAGTGTATTATTTACCAGAAGGATACATATACCAATGTATTCAAGAGGCACAGTATCAGAAAATTAAATAGAAGTTCCATTTAGCAGATACGCTTTATAAGTTCTACACTTAAAAAACAGAATATGAAAATTACTCACTAAAAAATGGTTAAAAAATGTGCACAAAATGTTTTCATTTTGTAAACATTTTCTATTGTATTGTATTGTATAAAGTGCCTCATCATCTGGGCCTTGGACCAGCCTGAACGAGCTCTGCGGCAAGCCAGGGTTACTCTATAAGTGGGTTAGCGACAATATGGACGCCGAGAACTGGAAGAAGCTTCGTTAGCTTTTGTGTTTGGTTAGAGTTCAAATGTGTAGGCCACGTGGCAGCTGGGCACCAATTCTGAGAGGCACACCGCAGGGACAAGCAGAGTCGCTGAAACAGTAGACCCACTCCTGCCACCACGAACATATGACGGACCGAAACAGTAACACATCCCTGAACAGGTATGCTGCGTCGAAAACTAGAAGACGATAAGTGCCTACACGACCGATAAATCAATCCACTTTACTAGCCGATGAAGTCATCAATTTCATATGACAACAAAGGCTGCTGTTGGTGCTTTCTTATTGGTATCACTCGCCGCAGTTAGGTCGAAAGGTGTACAGCAACAATGCCCGCACAATTAGTGTATCCGGCCCTGTTTTTTAAAGATACTCGATACCCATGCAGTTAATGAGATGTAACCTGTCTTTCATCCTACGCCATACTAGGTGGACGTGAAACAGATACAACAGACATTCTGAAATGGAAATTGGCTACGTAAATATTGGTAACATATCTTGAAGTGCTCACTTACATGTTGGAGCAGAACGGTCATACGAACGTACGCGTTTTTATTAGGGGCGCTCGGCTCAAATTCAGAATGTATGCAAATACAGAGTATTATGATTCAGTCGCAAAGGGATTTGTGCTGCAATAGAAATCAAACGAGAATGATCTACACTTTCCAGTTTTTTTCTTTGTCATATACGCCTCCAGAGTAGGTTGAAAATAGTAAAGTAAAATAACAATGGATGAAGGTAAACCAATAACTCCTCCACCAGGATCCTTAAATGGATTACGTCTAATATTAACTCGCCTCCGGCACCATGGAAATATATCTAGAATTTTGTAGCCATGGCTCATCCTTGAGGAATCTTTGAGAAACTATCTGGAATTGCGCTGTTGAAAGTGGCATTGTAAATTTCTCGCGGCTTTAGTTTCCCACCCTGAGCAATGATGTGCTTAAGAGACGCCCATTGGCTGCGATTGTAACAGGGAACTGAACGCACACTAGCTACACTCTTGTCGTTAAGTTCTTATAGAAAACGTTTTCTACAGTGAGGACGCACATAGCTGTTAGCTTGAAAGCAGCCGGTCAAGAGAAATAAAAAACACTCGCTTTTGTAACACGTAAGGCTTCTTTTTAGTTGTTGGCCGTTCATCCTAGCCTCTGCGGGTTCATTTTCATTTGTCATTTCATCTGGTAACCTCTAACCACAGGGCAGTTATGAGTTACAATGTCTCTACGATGATATTCTAGACTAATGCTATCAATAAAACCCATTGTCCATTTTGGCACTTTTCCAACTTCAAACAAGATACGTATTTTACACAACAGGGATTTTACTGTGCACACTCGACGTACGTTTTGTAAACCATAGCTCATGATTTTTCTTCTTCAAAAAAAGTGCACTTAATAAAGCGGTTTTGTTTTTGACTACAAATTAGCTACACCGGCGTTCGTTAATGCTCATACGGCAATAACTTTCCGCTTTAACAGAATTCAATGAGAAATTCAAGAGATAGACGTTACGAATGATACATAAACTACAACGGCACTTCCATTTTTAAAAGGACTAGGCTAGCTAAAAATTACAATGGGTAAGAGAAGGGCACGTGCGCAAGAGAAAGCCAGAGTGATTTATTAACGAGTTTTTCTTTTGACCATTTTAGATAGGTTGCTCATGGAAGTTAATAGGTGAGACTGAAAAGCATCGCGCGACCGTCGGGAGGAGTAAAAACTACTGATAAAGGAGCTGAGATTTTATGATTCAATAGAATTTGAGAAGCCGGACCGATCATAGATGCATGATTGATCTCTTATTTTCTCAGATTTTCCGGTAACACCTTTTTTCACCTGGTGATGTCTACTACAACGGTAGATATATTACTTTAATAAAATGTAGTTCTAAGTTTACCGCAAAGCCAGGAGAGAAATTTGCGACAGCTAATCCTTATTTACAGCGAATATTAAACTCTGCAGAAGTCGATACGTGTCCTTAAAGATACTCAATATTTATGCAGCTAATGAGATGTAACCTATGTTTCGCCGTACGTTATACTAAAAGCGTATCGTAAAAAGGAAAATATCATACACCCACAGGACAGAATTTTGTGCTGAGAAATCAATATGTATATAATATGATGTTAAAGTCAATAATGTTTATTTAGCGTTTTATATCAAACTAGTATATGCATCTAATCATGTTAAAGGTACTTGATAAATAACCGGATTTCACTCCAAATTAAATTCGTTTGTAGACAATGCGTAACTCTATTTATAACTTAGTTTAATGTTTTTAACTTTACATAACTAAACATTGTAAGAAGGCTTAAAATTGTGTAACACAGGCTTGCAGTCGGTCTTCCTGTTGTTATATTTTCTCTCAACCAAATGTTCTAAAACTACTTTAGTACTCGATTGCCATAAAAAAAACCTGCCTGATGGCATAAAACTAGATCAGTTTATAGAGAAGATTAGCAACCGTTCTGTTATCGTCGGGTTCGGAGAACTAACGTATATATTCACCCCGAATAATAACTAACGTATTATCAAGTTAGCCTTTCGTGTGAGAACGTTGATCTTGAAAAAATCATCTTGGCTGTGCAACACCATTTTCCGTACATCAGCGTCGCCTACCTTCAGGCAGGGCTGTCGGGAAATTAGTTTAGGTATTTGCGACAGTGCCGTATGTACTGAATGTATCGGTGATCACTTGTAGGTTGTTACACGTTCATGTTTAGTTTTCGAGAATATTGATGGAAAGCACCGTTAAAAGGTCTGTGTGTGAACGCTGGCATAATTGCAGAATAATTTGCCGCAGTTGTAACGGAGGACGTCCTTGATTATAAGTATCAAAAAATCACGTTATCTAACTCCTCAACGAATACGTGTGTCCACTCGGAAGTGAATTTTAAGGAAGTTAAGTTTGGTCTGTGCTAAGAAACTGCGAATCTGAGGATCTCACTACGCATCAAACAGAATATTTTTAGAGTTCTAGTTGATGCAGTTGTTAATTTATTCCTTTATTTAGCTGGGAAGTCTAATAGTCTTCCATATACTCCTCAAAGATCGACATTTATGCGAGACTAGTACGCTGTCATTCCCTCCGGAATTTCCTGATATTTACTCATATATTTTTCAGAATACGTTTGGATAATTACTGGACCTAACTAGCCTTTTGATCTAATGAGTATGTGTAATTATATATTATTGAAGTTACATGATACCCGGATGCGTGAGTGAATTGCCAAGTTGAAAGCTATCATTAAAGATGTATGAGAGTCCGCGTAGGCATATCCCTTATACGAAAAAGCGTCCGCTTTATATACTGACAATAACATGCCGTAAGTGTAAATCTAAGGAAAACAGGAGACAGAGGTATTATATTAATGTTCAGTGGGCACGTGCTAACCGATCACCAATGTTACGTCGCTCGCACTTATTCTTGAAATGACGCTAGTGGAAGCTCGCATTTTCCCTCGGCTATAAACTAAGGCTACCAGCTCATCTGTCGCTGCTCGAGTTCGCTCCGTTACGGGAGCTAAATATAACTACCTATCTTTTAGGACTGACCATAAGCCAACATTTAACGTCCATTGTAGGTCCACTGTGTAAATTTAGATCCACAATAGGCATATAGCCTCTTTGTAGTGGTTCTATTCTATGTAAAACAGCCAGACTTGTTAACGAGTAAGGTAACAAACACATTGTGACGCGGGCGCTACAGTAGCAGCGTTTCAAATTCATTGTTACTGAGCGACTTAATGTCTCATCGAACATTATTATGGAGCGTACGCATTCCATGGGAGCTGAGAGAACGGTTAAAAGGCATAACTAAGCGAAGCGGTCGTGAAAGTGTATGAAGGTCGAAGTAGGAACTCGAAGTATGAAGGACAACGCATCATAGAGGGAAATGAGGAGATAGTTTGAAGTCGAGCTTAGTGTCTTGGTGCATTCGCATTTTGCGACCCTAAGAGACACATAGGTACACGGGTTCATTTCCTGCTGTTGCGCATCTACATTTATAAGGTCTGTCTTATAGGGTAATGCAAAAGCGTTACCGTCGGCGCTAAATAGTGGCTGATAGTCTGCCCTAAAAATGTAAGATAGTTTGTCGAAAGTGTAAATTTAAAGCTGGGTACTCAATCATACCTGTGCACCACAGTGGAAGACATCAGACACTACAAATTTAAACGTTCTGAAAAGTTGGACGTATGTATAGCTAGAACCAGTTAATTTGACCTCTTAAATTGATTGTCTTGAATGGCGGTCTAATCTGAGCAAATCGTTTACTTAAATACCGCCATTAAGGTAATTTGCGTAAAAGAATGACATTTCGGTTGATTCAAGTTAACTCTAAGGTCTTATGACTTGATTTGAAGTTCACTGAGTTTACTCATTTTGGTACTGTGAACAATAGTGCAATGGTAGTATCGTTACACAATGTTTATTAAATCACATATTTACTTTATATACGCTATTGTTTTTCTACTGGAAAGATTGTTTTGAATTCACTGAGATAACTTACAGTGCATGCAAGAACATTCTGTCGACAAACCACGATTTGTTTCTCTTTGGTGATCGACTATAGATAGCTAGCTTTTTGACATATAAAAGCAATTTCATATAACACTAAACATACATATATGTCGTCACACGACAGCCTTCAACGCAGCAGTTGGGGCGACATTCGTAATTTGAATTCAATTCTTCGATTCATTTTTTACATTTGAATCGCCATGCTCTTAGAGACATATAGGGTGTCAGAGTTGAATCGATTCACCAAAATTATGGTTAGATGGAGAAGTTCCAACTTCCAGAACTCATTAGACTCATTAGAATACGTTCAGGGTATCCAATTGATCTTTTAAAAAAGATAAGTTAGACTATGAGAAGTTTAATTTAATTTCTACATGGCTTTTATTCACACATTATTTTAAAAGTTAGCCGGTTAGTTAAGAAAGTCATAAAGTAATCATAAAATAAGCTAGCCATTACTGAATTACGTTATTTGGAAACATCAGTTAGCGGGCGTCATTTCTGAGAGATAATAACAGCAAACATCCAGTTAATATTTACTGTGTAAAAATTATCTGCCTATGTATACACCCAATAAAATAGTCTATAGGCGCATCTGCTTTAACATACAGGTGCCATTAAATGCATGCAGATTAAACTTCTTTATGGACCGCGCAATGTAATTTAGAGAAAAAATATATTACTTTGCCTTATATTAGTCAGTTATAATTTAGCAGATGTAAACATTTGAATATTGAAAATAAACGGAATTACGAATGATCTTTTCCAAAGGTAACGCGAAAGGACGGTGCTCGCAATGACCAACCTGTCACCTTCAAGTCTGTAGCATCAGCAGCGTATTATGCTTTCGTTGTGAAGCATTGTACATACTTTGCGCCTTTGTTCACCTGCTGTGCAATTGATTCGTCCCAAAAGAAAGATACACGCTGTATCTGGTTTTGCTTCTAGATATTGGCTTCTCGTTTGCACTGTAACGAAACTAAACTTTTCTGGCACCACTAGATTATAATGATTAACATTTTCATATTAAGTTATGCTTTTCTAGTTTTACACATATAGTAGTGCCTACTCTCGAACTCTAATAAAGTTGCATTTAAATATTTGGACCTTTGAGCACACCTTTTATAAGAAATGCTCAATAATTATGTTACTTTTTGCGGCAAGATTGCATAACGCGTGCCTAAAACTATGAATCCCGTGATTTACTTGAAACGGCTGATAAGCCTTTAGTAGCGATGGCCTTTCTTCAACAGGTAGACTTCCATGCTTGGCAGATGTAGTCAAGGACAACAGAGAAGCAGCCGAAAGCAAGTGCGCTTCGCCTGAATTTGTGGTGATACTGTTCCGTCAGCCAACGATCTATGTAAATCGGATAGGCAGTTAAGTAGATCTATAGGAGGCCATAAAGGAAGATGAAGTCAACGACAATGTAAGAAGAGGAAAAAAGAACCTTCCTGATCTGAGCACATCAGTCCCTAGCCGAGGCGCGATTTTAGTGTAGTTCATGCGAAAGAATTCAAGAGGAACCAGAAGGTACTTAATCACATGAGAAGATGTAGTGACCTTTCGCCCTCTGCTTTCCACACATGGAACTTACTCGGAAAATCGAGGTTTGGAAATCGTTAGAGATTCATAGGTGGATCAGCGATCAGAGTAAAAAAGCGGAAATGAAAAGACATTGACGTTCCTTCTTCTTGAAATATTACGGCTCTACTTTCATATTGGAGACGATGGACGAGAGGCCAAAGACATACCGACAAGATGTGGACTCTGTTGCCTTCAACTTGTTTCTTACTTGCTGTTTTTTATCGGCCTTTTTTCTTCATGATTGTAAACTGAGCCGTTTTTGTCTGTTTTCCATCACTTCCCAATGCAATACAGAAGAGTCCTGAAAGGCGCAACCCATTGCGCGACTTGCTTTTGCTTAACCGCTTCGCACTCGTTTCGTTAACTCACAGAAAGAAAATCGCCACTTTGATTGGCAGTTCATCTGCGGGATCACTTCATAATTGTTAAATTTTCTTGGGCAAAGACAGCCTGTAATGCCGTATTTCCTTTTTCTCTACGGAAGAAAAGAATATTAGCTGAGAAGGTTTGGTTTGTCTAACTAGCAAAATTCAAATTCGCAGAAAGACGCCACGGACAGATTGCGCCGAGATACCTAAATAAGGAAGAAGTGATGTTGACAAACGGTTCATCGAGCGTTATGTGCTTCAGACGGCATGAGTTTTAGTAGGTAGGCACGACTAGCGGGAGTCCCACATTATCCAACGAATACCCTGTTGTAAAGCTGCATACTGATGAGAATATCTCCGTCGCAAAAAATGCCTAAATTAAATAGAGTAAAGATGCTGTGGTAACTTTCAGCATATATTAATATAAATTATAATAACTTTTTCTCACTTTTGTTCCAAAAAATGTAACTATGATGAATATACATAGTATAGATTCAAGAATCTCATCTAGCATTCATTCATATAATTAGTCATGATGCTATTACTTTCTCTCACTTTTATTAAATAATAATAATGTAACATGCCTAATAAGATTTTAAAACCTACATTGAGTATAACTATCTCATTTATTATTGATTCTAGTTAAATGGTATACAAACGAGTGTAAATAAGATATTTAGCCTGTACGAGCTCTAAAATAATACTCATACAATCAAACGTAAGGTGGAATTTGTTTCAAAAACATTGCGTATGTTGAACTTTCATGCAAAAGTAAGGTAGGTCGCTTATGGGCGTATACTGGACTCGATGTAAATAACAATTGATTCTCGAATAAATCGATGTTGCACACATTAAATAGGCTTCAATATGCTTTTTAAACGAAATCACCACACTTCACAGCAGCGTTTATTTGGATGTAACGATACCTTTGTAAATATTTTTGTTGAAGTTTAGTTTTTTTTTATAGTAATACAAGGAAGTGCTATATTACAAATTTGAGTTGCTGACTGCATCGTTTTTGTTACATGACTGGTCAAATCGAGCTAAAGGGTTTCGTTACGTCGATTCTTGTAATTCTTGTCAATAACTGCATGTTTTGGTTAATCACTGAGCCTACTTAAGCGTACTTAAGAACTAACGCATTATGTGCTATTTATCAGTATATTTCGCGTCCCTGACAGTTTGCTAATTATTGCAGAAGGTAACCTCTTGGAAACTCAAGCTAATGAGTGGTAGATGACGGCATTAATGCAAATTTGCTGATTTCCTGATTTCAGATTAATACTTACCTTCTACTCATTAGTTATGACGCTGCTTGTCATTTGTTCGGCGGCAATAAAAGCCATAGAGCAAACTGAAAGGCTAGACCCTCCTCAATTTGCGATCTAGGCTGTGTCATCAATTTAGTGAAATCACTCCTACATTAAAAATTCCTCCGCAAAGATTGTAGTGTTTCCTGGAAACAGCGATCTAATTGATATGCTATAGAAAATTGGTAAATTATATTGGTAAAGTGTAAAGCACACGACGTGCTTAAATATACGTTGATGTGTTCGGTGAGTTCCACAGCAAGCTTAGGTTAATGACAATTTTTAAGATTAGATACCCAACAACGGTTCTCCTAGATTTCATATACCAATTATCCAGTGATGAGTTTAGCTGTTGATGAGATTGTCTGTCGGACAGCATTGAAATTAATTGAATCGAGAGTATTATAGAATAGATTATAATTCGTTTTATATCATAAATGTTCCCTTCCTCGCTCCGTTTTTCGCTACAGTGAGTGACGAAATTCACTCACCCGATTCGGGCCGTTTACCTCAACTATTTACCTCAACGCTGTTGGATAAATTGATGTGCGATAAAGGACCAAGTGCACATCTCAGTAAATCATTCCGCAAAAGGAAAAGCTTACCGCGTGCGATAGGTTAGGCTTTTGTTTCCTCTTGACCGGGTCTATTTTTGTGGAGAGGTATCTTTCTATCGAGGATTAACATTTTACGAAAGCAGGTTAGCCCCAAAAGAAAACATCACTGACTATTCTTATTCATATCTAATTTCTGCGCTCTTTTCGACACTTTTATTTACTCTTTGTCATACAGATTTAATCTAAGCGCAATTCGTCTTATAAACATTCGTAAGCGTTGCATTAATATGCTCTAGAAAAAAATCTGCTATTAGTCGTGCTGCCAATTTCGCGCTTATTTCTAGCAAATGACTATGAAAGTGAGACGAAATTTTATCTCGACTTTTATCTACAACCGACCCGCATTGATACTTCTGCGAATTCAAACTTTTCTCTGGTCACAGCCAGATAGAGTACAGCTCTACTAACGCACCCAGGAGTCTATCTTTGATCCATTCAGAAATAATTTCAGTTTAGATTTGTGAGCCTAACAATAAGTACCAACTCCTACAAGAAAAAATGCCTTAGCTGTCGTTGCTTAAACATTGCTTATCGGTCTCTGATGCATACACTTTTTATTTATGCAATGAATATGCTAATTACTAATCTTACCGAAAAGTTCTTGGGCAGACCTAGGACGCTGCCTTAAACCTCTTTAGCTCAGTTCTAGATTTCAGCTATTTTTTTAGCCTAATACGCGCAGTATGATTAAACGTTTTGTCTAATTGTAACTTAATAGATATATTATTTTTGTGCGTTTCATTATGCTTTATTATTAGCACTTCTTTAGTTGTAGTGTATGCAATATATTATTAGTATCTGTGGAGAGTAAGTTGTGTTTTACGCGGTTGACGTACGTGAATACTGATATTGGTAACACCTGCCATATCCTAAAGCAGCTGAGATGCCAATAGGAGATAAAAATACTGGAATATTCCTTAAAGTGGCATTGTTTTTCTCTTTCTCATATTTTCGAGCACTAACTTATCGGGATCCAATATATCGCAATCTAATCAATAACGGAATTTTTTAGCAGAATATTTTCAAGGGAGCCATAACAACCTTCTACCTGCCTTAGTTAAATATAAAATTTTATTAGGCCATTGTTACTGCTTATTAGGATCTCAATTAGGTGGGTCAAAATAATTATTTCTCGTTTTTATCGCTGATAAGTAAATAGTTAATAAATACAAATACCTTCATATCCAAGTTAACAATAATAAGATTTTATAAGATAATAAAGGGTTTTGTTAAAATTTAAAGCAGTAAGGCGTGACAATGAGAAGTTTTGGCAAGTTGTTACTTTGATCGACCAAGATTAATCTTTGCATTTCTTACATTCGTATACATTCTGTGATGTAGGGTGCGTCGGGCCAACTCGGGTGAGGCATTCCGATTTTCGGAACGAGAGAGTCTTGTCACTCCGCTCCGGCTCATTTTCCACAAGGATTTGCTTTCCGCTGGTAACCTCCTCCGAAAGAACAACGACGGCCGAAGGTCGGTGTCTCCACCAAAAACTTCAGTCGACGAGGACAACGACGATAGTAACAACACAGTCATCACTATGGCGGAGCATTTCGACCAGCAAAGCGGATCCCAAAGTGGTATTGTGCATGCCGTACCCCAGGAGGGCCACAGTCCGGGAGCACTGAGCAGTCAGGCCAGCTTAGGTATGGGAGAACCCAGCCCATCGCCTCCAAGTTGCTCCCCAACTACATCACCCCGTCCTCAGAGCCCTCAGCAGCCCGCCAGACCGCTAGGGCCACCGCAGGGTGTTACGAGAGTGTTACCTTCAGTTCGGCTCGAACCCGACGATAACCCAGGATGCAACGAGGTGAATTATATATAGGAATTATAGTGCACGTGTCTAGCAAGATGACACACGCACTTTAGACATTGTTATTGCTAAGAACACCTCTGACTATCAACAAGTTTTTTTTTTATGTGTATTTGTGTCAACTTATTGAAGCGTGACAATTCTCGGTCAATCACATGAGCGCGTCTTCATGAATTACGCGTATTTGAAATTTTAGAAACACAATTACTGTGCATCTGATATATTTGAGAAGGCTTTTATTTCATTGATTATTACCATGATTATGATCATTATCAAGTTGACTTTAAAGTTTAGTAAGACTTTAAAGTAAGACTAATTAACAGATACCATTCTGAAGTTGGACCCCTTTGGTACATCATTGTGCTCTATTTGAAAAACTTTATTAACTAAACGGGCGTTAATGTTGAGACCTTGAATACCCTTAGTTTGTTGCCCTTTTAAAATTAGGCAAATCTATAATCAATCATAAATAAAGAAAATATTTTCTTTTCTTGTAGGTTAAAAATTGTAGGTTGTGAGAGTGCTCTTGTAACAATATAATTTTTGTGTCTGGTATTTGCTCTTGTTTCCTGCCGTGATCGATCACGTCGGCGACAGGGTTTCGATAGAAAAGCGGGCAATATATTTGAGCAAAAAATGACATGAAATGTTTGCTATAACGGAATGGTCCGTCAGAGGATCAAAACTTACATATCATAAACATTGTTCTCTACTGAATAGGATTACAGATCTAAGAGAGGGGATGTTTACGTTGTTTGTTGGAAAGTGGAGGTTGAAACTTGCGTGGCACAAGATCCTGCCACCAGATCGTACATTAAGAAGCTACTCTTAACAGAGATGGGTTTCCGAATAACTTGTTACTCTCCTTTTCGAAGCTTTTTCTGTAGATACAGATCGTGGTTCTGAATTTATCTTACCCATACAAATGTTTACGAAATTGGAAATCCTGGGCAAAGGCTGTGAGACATGTGGATCGCTTTTTAGGCATATAGGTCATGGGGTACTGGTAAACGCTGAAGCTGAGTCTGCGCATAACAGAGTGACCTGACGCAGAGGAGCCAAATCTAGTTAATCAACAAGACCAAGGCAGCACCTTTACGGTACATGTTGCTATATCCAATTTGCCGAAATCTTCCTGAGAACTTGGCTTACTGTAGATTCCATTACGAAGTCTGGTTAATCTTAGCTCAGTCATCTTAGGGTGCTTAGTGTGAGCGAACATATAATTATAAACAGCATAAGAAAAGGCCCGAAATCGGACCCCTCGTATCCGTGCTTTTCGTCTGTAAAAAGATCTTAACAGGAGGAGTCCATATCGACAAGTCTAATACGATTATATCGAATAGGTTAATTCGATAAACTCCAGATGTTGGTGACTCCGGCACTTTATTCTCCTTGATATAAAACAATTTTTTCATACACCAAGCTCGGATAATTAGGATCAGACCTAATATATATGATCGAATGTATCAGATTTTTTCCCACATCCTGATTTTGTTTCCGTTGCAATTCCGCTGAATACTGTTTCCACAGAAGTATGCAGCTATAACGAGATTGTAGAGCTGTTATAGGTGTCTCAATGTTACATCGAAGCAAGTAACGGCAGAGAATAATTGGAAACATACCTCTCTCACCTACTGTATTATTATAATTAGTGTTTTAACCTTTTCAGAATTTCTAAATCTCGCTCATGTCTAAATCTGTCATACAGATATCAGCGAAGAGTAACCTGTAGGTTATATTAATGTAAAAATTTTGAAAGCGTGTAGTGGGCTTTTTTCGTTAGCCAAATGCTTTCACAAGCAACCATTGCGCCTTCAAGGTGGTCATTGTTGGCTCGGCAACGCGCACACAGTAGGTAACACAAAGGAACTTATCTAGGCTCTTTTTAGTGTGTCATAAAGATAGCCAATCATTCAGCTACGCCGTGTGCGGCCATTGGCGATCATCCTTCACTGCATCGCACTTCTACCACTGTCTAAATTTGCCTTGCTATAGCAATCACATATTGTGAAAAAATAAGAGCTCTTGAAACTGAAATACGTCTTCATGCTTTATATACTTCGCTTGATTGAAATTGGTTCTTTTATGGAGGTGTTATCCTAACGACCCCTGACTTTGGGGTTCACTGAAAGCTCAGGAAGAGCATAGCCAAGTAAAAGATATATGGCATCGATGGGTAAACTAGAAGAATCTGATAGACTAGATCTGATAAACTAGAGGAAGTATGTAGAGGCCAATAATAATTCCATTAATTATAGCTCAACTAATGGGCAGTCCTTTAAGGCTTGCACATTAGAATTAAGTAGCGAGAATATAAGTTAGAAGAATGTTAGCACAAATCTAACTATTGATATCAGTAATATATATTCATTCTCAACGGGGCATAGTATAAACACTACGAAATTGAAAAAACCTTAAGAGAACTGACCTATAGAATGAACATGGCATAAATTAAGACAGAAATACCACAAATAGTTGTGCATTCTAATTAATAATGATGTACCAATTGCAATTCAAATCAGTGTTAAAAACGCATATAGACCACCAGTTGTACCTTCGAATCAGTGTGTCTGTATCCAATCCGTATAATGCAAAGTAAATAACCAAAAGTTCAGTAAACCAGAGAGGTCATTGGGTTTCAGTCAGGCAATTTTGGTCGAAGAGTAGAGCCGTAAATATTTCTGTAGCTTCCTAGACGACCGCTTTAGCCGAGATCATCTTATAAGTTCAAGGCAATCAGAAAAGGGCTATAGGTTACGGGGTGACCGGGACCATTGACCAGGTTTAACGGCCAGAAATCTGGAAACTGGGGTATAGACTACATATTTATTAGCTAGGGTATATTGCTCCATAAAAGTGCATATTAAATAATTGCTGCGGTTATACTGTCATCGTCGACACAACTCAGTTTTCATTTTAGAAAGTAGTGCTTAAGGAAATATTAGTCAGCATCTCTACACGGAATCCCTCACTTATGTAGGCTTTTTCAAGTGAAACATTTATTATCGAATATGTCGCTACTGGTTTTAAACCGATTGCACAGTTCTAACGGGTAACTCACCAGTAAGGCGCCATTGATGAAGAGAAAACACGTGTTTTTAACTAGCGGTGTAATCGGTGGCTTGGATAGCAGGGATAAAAATACTATTTCCTCTCCATGTAAGAATAATAAGTTTCGGAACCGCAAATAAGTGTCTGAAACTAGGAATACTTCCAGAAAGTTAAAATCACCCTCTACGATGGGTCCCTGTGCGTAGCGGGTAGTTCGCGGGTACGAGAAACCGTCTTCACTTTACGATACGAGTCCCACCTTTGACGCTCTAATCTCACAAATAGCTTTCTAGTCCACTTCTCACAGCGGTAACGCCTTTATCGCAGTCTTCACGAGACAGCCCTTGCTTTGCCCGATTGCTTCAGGAAACGCTTGAGAATGGTGGTACCTGCTTTGAGTTTGACACGCCCGCGACCCAACGCAGTCTATCCGCGTCCTCGCCGATCGCTAAATCTGTTTCCTTTCATTCCGGGACAAGTCTACCGGAGGAACGTAAAATCTCGTCTGGTGAGTCGCGTATACTGAGTCCTGTTCGTTAGAAGCAAACACGGAAGTTACTGACTTGAGACGCTTTTGCTTTGAGCAGTTTGCTCTGTTCTACATAAAAACTGAAAATGTCAAAAAATTAATTTTAAAAATACATTATATACATTAAATATACATTATTTCAAAAACTTATTTTGGTATTATGTAGAACCCTGTTATTGATGAAGGCATTAAAAAAGAATATATAAAACTTGGAATGAAATATCGAAAAGTAAAACGATGACCTAAAGCTTTTAAAAACAAACCCTATACTCCGGATAACCTACAACAAATTAGTATTTCTATTTTAATAACCTGTTTTAATGTATAACTGGCGTTTATAGTTTTAACTTATAAGCGTAACGACGACATTATCCCTAAAAATATTAGTATATACAGAAGTTATGTGGTTTCCAGTAATATAGGCGTCCTGTCTATGCTCAGAATTTGTCTACATATCTGAATTTCCTCTACATATTCTATTGGTGCAATTACCAAGCATGTGAATAAACTGTTCTCTAACAATTTTTCTACGTTTACCTATTTAATTTTCCCTATATACGAAGATTGTGCTCATAGGAAATTGTTTAAAAAACTTTATATCAAATAACAACTAACTTGTGTGCTATTTTCACTTATGCGTGTTTTTATCTTGTTATTACTGCTATTGTGCGGTCGCTTTCTCCAGCCTATGACTGTTTGCAGTTCATGATGAAGGGCTGCAGTTTACTAAAGGTACGAGCTAGCTCACGGCAGTATCGGCGCTACTTTACGTTGGACGAAGATTTGGCTGCAGTTCGTTGGGTTCCATCATCAAAGAAATCAAATAAAGCCAAGCTGGCAATTTCTCACATCCGCGAAGTGCGCCTTGGCAAGACAACGGACATTCTCAGAGACAAAGAGGTGGCAGGTAGGTGTGTGTGTTTGGCTTTGTGTACACACTCTAAGTAAAATAAACTAGGGCGCCCTTACATCGTGTGCTTCTAGTTCGACTGTGTATTCCTATAACCTCGAGCTCCCAATTGCATAAAAGGTTGTCGCATGCCTTGTATTTAAAGCAAATTATCATATACCACCATATATCTGATATTCCCGCATGCAAGGACCTTCGTAAAATCTAAATTACACTCGCTCGTTAACCATCTCTATGAGTTATATTGCCGTGAAAGCGCCTTTCGTAAATCCGTGTTGGTTGAAGTTGGGACAAAAACTTGGGCTCTAGTTTGACTTCTCGTGGGCTTCGGCCATGTGAGCCACAGCTAGCTGTCGCACCAGCTTTGCCGTTTAAAAATTGAATTGGTGCATTCTTCATCCGATTTCTTAACTGAAAAAATGTGCTTTCAAGTTGGCGTGAGGTATGCAGTGTGGTTCTTACGTCCTGAAGTGCTTGTTCTTAGTACGCATAGTTCGAGCTTTATCTTCAGCTTCAAGTCATTTTGACAACTTCGTACTTAGATCTCGATGCACACATTACTCAAAAAATCAAATCGGCGTACTTAACATTAAATATCGCTTTTTGTTGCTTCGTTGCCAAAGATTATTTGCTTTATTATCACTTGTAAAAAACGTTGGTTCCCCTAAATTTCTGTGTTGTTCAAGGACCTGAAGACCACACTTGAAAAAATACGTAGATTGCTTACCGTGTTCATGTTCTTTACCAATCGGGTAAATTTTCTTTGCGGCATTGCCTCCACAGAGATTACAGCCTATCAGCGAACAAAGGATATTCCACGTTATTTAAACTGAATATGGTCGACCATTTTTCTTTAATCAATAATCTTCGCAATTAGCAGAAAGTTGCAAAGTCAATGTTGTCCTTCTAAAATCTACCTGAGAAGTCGTCCACTTTTTCCATAGATGACAACAAAGCATAATTTTTTAGTCTTTAAATAGCTTACTTTAAATACAGACTTGTGTAGTATTAGTGCTGTACATAATAATGACATTTTACGTTTCAATTTAATACATTTCACTTAATATAATACATTCCAATGTTAATAACTGCACGTATTAATATCACACATGCTTATTAGCAGGTGATATGTAATATATTCGTTTGTGAGTATTATTATGATTTAATAATTTCGACTGAAAAACGATCACGTGTGTGTAGGGACCGCATTATCAACACGAGTGTCGTTTTTTGTTTTTTACCTGATTTTTACTTAAGTTGATTTTTCTTTTAATTTCTCCCCTTTCTCGGTGCTAGAGTTGTTGCGATATCAAAAAGCCCTTCTAAATTCGACTGCGTGACATGTTACTAACAAACGCAACACAGCACCGCAACTATATGGTGTGTCATTTTTCTGGTAATGTTTACCAGGCATTGGCGATTACGATACGCTTGCTGATTTAACTTTAAACTCTGCTATTTCTGTTTTCTAGTTTATTTGAAAGTAAGCAACATCCAACAATCCTATTTTTATTTCGCATTAGTATTCCCATCCGGATAGGATGCGGAAGGCAGTTATTTATTGCCATGGGAAACGTGAATCTCTAGAATCTTGCTGGCTGGAAATAAATACGGAAAAGAAAGAATTTAAAGCATAAACTGTTTTAGTTGTATTGACAAGGTACTTTAAGTTATCCTCACTCGTTTATGTAGGTCAAGCCGACGGAACGAAGAGAGTTACATTGAATCTTTACCTGTCTATGTATTTTTCGAAATTACTTATGAAAGTACATCTGAGCTTCTCATTGGCGTTTGTTGCGTATATTTGTTATAGTAACTGCCACAAAGCTAAAACAAAAATGGAACGCGATGCCGTGATTATTCACAAACCTTATCTGCCGACTCCATTGCCCATTTCCAGAACAGGGAAATACTAGATTCTTCTAATAATAAATGCGTAAGCACTGTTAGGCTTTTTGAACACAGCTGGACTAAGACTTAAACTCTATGATAAGTCAACCGGATACGCTCCTCATGATGCGCCTATTTAGTTAGTTCAATTGAATGTAAAACTTTTATCTGAAACAAATTTTAATCCGTACCTTTTTCGATTTCCCATGCCCTCATTTAATGTTATATCACAACTCAGAGTGGATTATGTGATTAACTCTAAAAGCGAAGCCGTGACAACTTTTATAGGTAACTACTTTTACTGATCTTTCCAAGCCACATGCTTACTATTTGTTAGAGGAGAATATTATTATAAACCTTGTAAACATCGACTTGTTGTAGCATTCACAAGGGAATATAAGTGTTAATGTCAGCCTGAGCCACGTACTTCTCGATTTACTTATGCAGCGATAATGCTGCATAAGTAAATCGCTCGGATGCATGTGCCGAAGAAGTTCAAAAGTGTTGAGTTTGTCCTGTTTTATCCAAATCTGTTGTCAATATCTTGCCATAAACACTTTGTTGCCAATATTCATGTGTTTCTTTTCTTTTACTACCTTCTGCAGGATGCTATTCGGAGGACTGTGTATTTTCGCTAATCTACGGGGATACTTATGAGTCACTAGACCTGGTCGCGTCGACGGCTGATGAAGCTAACTTCTGGGTGACAGGTCTGTCAATGCTTGTGGCGGCGCGAAGAGCCGGACAACCAGGAACAGTGCCCGGCCGCGGCGGGGTTCTAGCAGCTAACCTCGATGAGCGACAGCTAATGCGTGAGAAATGGTTAGAGGAATGCTTTCGGCAGGCTGACACCGATCGGTACGTTATCATTAGTGATGTGCCTTCGGCTGCGTGGTATACTCATTTTGCACACTCCCAAAACTCACCTAGCTCATATAATGCGGACAGTAAGGATGGGCAAAAAGTAATGTAGATGCATCGACTTGCGTTATATGTCAAAGTCGGACGATTGCACACGCATCCCGTAAATCCCGCAATTCTTAACGTCACACTACGTCACACTTTCATACGTTATTGTTTTGTATCATGATATTGTTTTAATTGTGCTGTTTGGAAGTGTTGCTATATTAAACCGGATTTATCGGTCTAAATTACGTATAAATTTAAAAGCTAAACGGTGTCAGTTTTTTCTATATCGATTGTGCCCACGGCAAGTTCTATATATATATGCATAGGAATGTAAGGTGCATGTATAGATATAACACGAAAAGATGCTTCTAGTGAATTTGCATTAGCTTTAGTATATGGTCGAAATTTGAGATATGACTGTTATAAATAACGGTTGCCAGTATCTTTAAAGTTTGTTGGTAAAAAGTAAACTTTTTACAACAAAAATTCGTATACAACTAAGACCGATCCTTCGAACCTTGTAAAATTTTTTGTTCAATAGTTTGTATCCAAATACGGCTCTAGTGGTTGTTTGCCGATCCGTGCTGTAGCCCCCAAAACTAGTTTAAACATTGCCTAAGGAAAAGGGCAATTTTGCAGGAAGTATTGTTCATGCATTGATGATTGAATAGAAAAGAGCGAAATATTATTTATAAAAGGCTTATCCCATTTGGCTAACGAGGCTTCGTGCAATGCATGTAAGTTATAATTTCATTGTGTCCTCTATTTCCGTATAAATGGGAAGTTAATCGTAACTGATCTCACGTTCAGTTTTCGTACGTTAAGCTGTAGCATATAAGAGTTTAAGGAGCGCGGATACATTTCGTCGTTCAGAGAAACGTGAAACGATTTTTCTAGACATTAGCGATCAACGATAGTGAAGGATAAATTAGAGGGCTCCGCGAATATACACACAGAAGCGCTCTGGTTCAGTGCTTAAGTTATTTTAAGCGCTAGCGTCTTATATAAAAAGTTATGTCAGCTTTTATATTTCATGTGGAATTCCACTACTCAGAAGGTTTACGCGAGCTTAGGCTGCGCATCAGTAATACAAAATTCAATGAATAGAGATCTATCCGTCGCGGCTGTCAGTTGTCTTTAACCCTATCAATTCGAATTTCATCTGTCAAATAGCCGTGTTAAAAAGCCGTTTGGCTACAACAGGAAACTGTCCGTCTTCTTATCAAAGGTACCTGGAACTGAATAAGGTTATCGGCTGATGGCATTCAATCGAAGAATGGATATCTTAACGTTTAGCGTGATGTCAAATTAAATTTATTTAAAAAAAAAAAAAGAAAAAAAATATATATAGATATGTGTTATTTAAGTACTTTCCAGCAGTTATATATTACTGAGCGTAAAGCCCTATGTATTTTGTGGTGAGATTTTAATTATTTAATGTTCCCAGGGCGTGCAAAAGACCATATAAAGGCGTTAGTAGAGCATTGTATGCTCAACACCTTTATTTGTTTCAAAATTATGGATAAGACGACTCCAAAAGATTTGGTTTCTTGTTCTGCAGAACTTCATTAGCAAATTTTTAAAATAGAAGTAAACCATGAGCGTATATAAACTGAAAAAAGTGCTAGCTGACCCATACTATGCGAATAGTTGGGACACTCACCCGCTTTATTAATGTGTACACTTGTGATTTGAATGTTATGGGCCGTTCTTGCAACTTTAGTATATATATACATATATATTATCAAAATAGATTCCTTTACTCTCATCCTTTTCGAACACTACACAAATTACACAAATTAAACAAATTAATATGTACTTTTTATGTAGAAATTATTTATCAAACCAGCAAAGCTCGATATAAATGTACTTTTGCGAACTACAGTTAGTCACGGAGTAATACACCTTATCGAAAAACCGTTAGAATGCTTTCTTAAGTGTGCGCGAACGCTCAATTTAATGATCTACTATAATAAGTCACCTACGGCGGCCCATCTATGTTTCAACGCAGGTGTCAGCAGTCAATTTTGGTAAAACGATGATTACAATTAGACGCCTTCTTTACTTTTCGAAAGAGAGTCCCCATCATCTTCAGAATAGCATGAACAGAAACGTCTCTTAAATCAGCAAGCAAGTTTAGACGCTGTTTATTGCAAACTGTATGAACCCATTGAATACCTGTTGGGCCTGACGGCACGCTAAGCTTCATTAAGACATTACCCAAGCATCGAATCGTTGATTGGACATGGTGGAATATATATATATATATATATAATGATTCACCTCAAGTCCATTATTACCTTCGCTCGGTTTCGATAACCTAGCGACGGGCAATGTGCGGACATCTGTGTCCTAGTGGATTGGATGTGGAAGGTTTCGATGTAGGCCGCTGTTTCATGCCTTTCGACCCTTTTCTGAGAAGGGGCTGTCGTTTGGTAAAGGATCCAACTTTATTATGAGATATCTGTATCTTCGGGATCTATTATAGAGCGTTTTTAAATAGAAATGACGAAGTGCACTAATACCTGTTTTAGCGAAGATACAAGAAGACACCGTGGTTGGTGGCGAGTACCTACCGTAGTTATTCATACGATCATAAAGTAACACCATAGGTGTGCTCATAGGTTTTCCCGCACGCAAGCTTAGTAAACTGAAAATTGCGATAGACGTGTATTGATTGCTTTAATATGATTAAGTAGGTTACTACAGACGCCGCCAGTTCTAGATTAGCGACAAGCTATATGGAACATTCTCAGACAATGCTTCTGCACTGATCATATTCATAGAATCATCCGCGGTACATGTTTATCATATACTTCGTGTCGGATACTTCGTTTAGGCACATTGTAGCCAAAATTAACACGAAAAATATATATATATATATATATATATATATATTTTTTTTTT
>MNPL01014351.1:18486-50752 GCA_002081605.1 Tropilaelaps mercedesae | reverse complement strand
ATATATATATATATATATAGGGGGATAATTAACATAAGGCCGAGGTCTTCTGATACTGAGGATACGTCTGGTGTAAGGGAGGTGCCAGAGTGACACATCCGACGACAACGCTACATATCTCAAGAGAGTTTGTTTTAGCATGACGTCGGCGTCGAGACTCGGTACATTTGCCGCAAGCACGCGTTCATTTATCCTGATCATTTTGTGCCGTCACTTTATGAATTTCATCCCAAAGGTCGGATCTGCGTCTATGACGTCTATTAATTTAGATTGTTCATGAGTTACGGCTTCTGAATTCAGCCCCGTAGGCAAAATACAAGTGTGAGGTTCCAACAAAGACTCTGGCGTGACGTTTCCTCTACCATTTTTCGTGCAGCATTCGGACGGCACCTAAGTTAAAAATATTCAGTGATTTTCAACAATTGCTGTGGTCCACTCCTGTGCCTCGATTTCGTAAAGTTAATGTAGACGATTTTTGTCGGCAGGTTGCCAGCCATCTATTCGACGGCACATCTTGGCACTTAAGGGCCAGAAACCTTGGGCTAGACACATCCGACAATTACGACAAACCTGATTCGATCGAACTGCACCTAGACACTGACCGGTGCTGCGATATATTTCTAAAAGATCCGGCAACAAATACGCAAACACCGATTTCCTTCCAAATGCAAGAAATGCTTCGAAGCCTTATACGAACTAATGGAACAGCTGTGTAAGAAGAAATCGTTCTAGACTACTTACCTGCATTACTCATCTCCACTTAGGAATTTTCTGTCTATTTGAGACTATCAACCGTACGAACAAGCCAAGTTCGCATTGCTGAAGTCTCGTCTATATATGTCCACTGTCATGGCGGATGGGCCCAGTTTGCGATTGATTAACGGCTTTCTGTCGGCTGAAATCGAGAAATTTACTGATCCATTGATTCACTATTATCAGAGAATCACATGCGTACCACAAACGCTACCACCGCACCCGACTGGCATGGCTGCATGTCCGAATATCTTTTTTTTCTGTTTTTAGAGGTTGAAAACAAAACAATATACCACTTATTTTTCGCGCGACTGAGCTTGTCGTTGAATTCGCTAGCGGAAAATAGGCATAAACCAACGAAGTTGCTTACGTGAGTCAGCCTGGTTAGCACCTCGCCTGATATCACCTTGTTGACCATCAGCCACAGAATTCTAAGGTGAGCAGCCGCTACGACGACGATCTGGCGCAGATGACGTAAATATCCATCGGTGAGGCTCAATGTTGTTATGGCACTCGCCGATGTCAGTTGCAAGTGCCCACAACACGAATAAACAGGAGTGGCAATGCTGTGGTCACTGCCACGAGGAAGTGTCGCCGGCGAACGGGGAATCGGTTCGTAAATTCTAGGCAAATTGGCGGCAGAAACGACAACAACAGCGGCGGGCGACGACAACGACGACGACGCGTTTATCGCTCCACAACGCCATCTGGGTCATTTCCTCGGCATACAGCTGGACACTCGCTCTAGGGAACGAATGCCGTAAATGTGCGTCGAAAAGCTGCATGGAAACAAGGTAACTACGACATGGAGACGTTCGCGATACGCCAACTGTCCTTTAAATAACGGGTCTTGTTCACTTTTCCCCAAAGAAATAAGAAATTCTTGTTGTTAATGAACGCATCGAAGCTGCTAAAACGAATTCGCCATTACGCGGCAGCTGGCGGTTCAGCTTGAAGAACCTTGACCTGCTGTGAACGATACGTATTCAATTAGTCTATGTAACGCATGGTCCATTTATTAACTGTGGCCGCCACTGCATGTTACTTACCTATGACGGTCAGAATTGCGCTTACACTTATGTAAAGCCGGCCCTGGCGCATGTATCAGCATTGTCGCTAATTAGCATCTCCTAGACGAAACAAGATAGGCGGTGTTGTTGTCCGCCGTAGGATGTTTCTAGCCCGAGCTCAGGCCTGAGGGCGACCTGGATCAGGCCAACGCGTTCGGCGTTGCCGGTGCACGCGATGAAGCACTGAGCAGTGTGGCCTTGTTATAATGGCTGACGCGATCTGGTGTATTTTGCCTTTCGTTATCTACATCCAGCAGAGTAGGACGCCCGCAAGCAAATCAACGTCCAGTGTCACATTTTCGTCGGCCTGTCGTCGATTATGACCTTGCTCTATTTGTCAACTGGAACTAGGACGGTGCCAGACCATTGCTGTCGGGAAACGTCACCGGGCGCTTCATTTTAATTCTTTGTTTGAGCCACTCAGTAAAGGCTGCATGGGTTCAGGAAACAGTTTCACGGAAGTGCTTGATCTGAAAGTCAATAAGTTTAGTTTCAAATAGTAAAAATTTCTATGCGTGACATGTTTGGCTTGACCTTTTCTGTTGTCATAAAGCTGAAATAGCCAGCTTCCATGTAGCCACCATGTAGGGACCCCTGTTCGGCTTTTGTTTAAATATTATTCATTGTCAAGGTGTTTCCCTTATTTCTCTTTAATGCGCCGTTTACGTAATTGACAATATTTTCACAGAGGCTTGCTAAGAATGAGGTCGCACTTGTTAGACACGTACACAATTGAGTAGAAACGGCCTTATTGAGAGATCCCTAAGTTCTTCGGCCGAGAATTACCGCATCTAGCGAACCAGAAATGTCGAATAAATGCAATGAATTAGAAACGACACAAACGGTGACTAGTTTTAAAGAAAGCCATGTCCGCATCATTTCGACGCAGAAGAGATTGACAGAAAATAATCGTTTCAATTCGACGCCGCACACTAACAGGTACTGTGTTCGTTCCGCTAAAGTCGGCTAGTTCAGTTTTATGGTAGGAAAAATTAGCGAAACGCGCCGACCATAAGTGGAGCGATTGCAAATTGTTGAACAGGTGATCAACCCACTTTGGGACACATTTTATGGATTGCTAACTGTGCGGCGGAGATGGTTCCCTAGCGTTCTGTCTGGGCTAGACTACCGACACTCTTAGTGAACACTGCGCCGCTTGTTGTTGAGTTGTCGATGGTACCGTAAAGCTGAGCCAGGTTCCAGCTGGAGATGACGTACCCACTAGAAACTATTGTTATTGATTATCTGCAAGTTGAACTTCTCTACAGCTTACAAATGTCTACAGAGAATTATGGAGTATTTGGGAAGCTTTTTGCTATGAAGAACATGAGAAAACAGAACGACAAGTGTATTTTATATGTTCTGCTTCGGTCCTTCATTACTGCAATGTTGATTAAACCACCTTTTTTTTGTTATTACCTTACTGGTTTTTTGTCATTAGTTTTCAAGTACATTGAGAACTGCTTGAAGAATGTTTATTAAAACAAAAAAAGCCTTATCGCAATGATATCTAAGTTTCCTCTACCGCAACTAAGCAACATCACTATAAATGCCGTGTAGATTTATGAAGACGGTGCCACACGCCACGCAGCCGGCAAGACAATTGTATTGTTCCAGGAACATTTTCCGCAACGCACCCGGCGTGTTCGCTGGTGTGTAAAATCTTTCGGCGTAATGTCGCCAGAACTTTTCATCTAGTTGTTTTTAACGAGCAAGCAATGAGCTCATTATTCTATGCTTTTTAGCACACTCGCCCGCAAGATTGTGGCGTGCACTCATGCTGGTGCCGATATATACGAAAAAATTGTTCAAAAGGGCAGTAAACCAAATCAACAGTCGTAAACACGTTACATTTATTGATCAATTAGATTGTAACAAAAAAAAAGGGTTATTTAAATGTGTCAAAAGAAATGAAATAAACAGCGACCACATCTACGTGTAAGGTGAACAGGAAATATGGCATTTTTTGCGAAAACTTAGCATAGCTAAAGAAGAAAAATTGTATTTAAGTCGCGGTGCTCTCGTATAACTACAAAACATATTGAGCTGAATATCGTCGCTTGTGGTCTCAGATAAGATTTTCCAGTATCGTAACACTCATCGAAGAATGGCAAAGCTGAACTTCTGTTCTAACCGTAGCAGCCCTTACTGGACATACAACAGTCAAACCAAAAGCACTGAAAATGCGTTATTCGTTATGACAAACTCAGTAACTGTCTCTACTTCTACCAAGTGTGATTATAATACCAGCATACCAGCACAAAACATACACCGTATTCAGATGAAGCTCAATGCAAGCGTTTCACTGTATATTCTACGCCATATTCTAGTTCCGCATTCACCCCTTCCGTAAGCAGACACCCCCTGGTATCACCACCCGCACCTCCCACACAGATGCGCCGTTTCCCGTCATACGTCCCAATATTGTCAACTTTCCCATATCGGCAGAGATACGCCGTGACAGTGATGCTAACGACTTTGCAAAGTGAGGTTTCTACGTGGTGGCGGGACGCCACCCGTGTCGAGTTCTGGGATGTCGCTGGTTCGAACAATAAATAATGCGAAGTAAACGGGTAGGAATTCTACCAGAATCTTTCCGGCGTCACCCTGACCCCCAGCCGGGCCACGGCCGAGCCAGCGGCGGCTGTCGCAATGCTCGACCGCTCTTGACCGAAGAGGGTAACCTCCGCCTGTCGTACCCCACGGCGTAACCGACGTCCAGCGGTAGTTTCAGTAGGAGCGGCCCGGTCACCGCAAGGAGTGAAAAGGAGTCTCGGAACAACACATTTCAGCATTGCCCCACGGCCCCACTCTCTCCTGCCACCCGTAATACGCTATGGCCGCTTTCGTTGCTGGCCTGTTGATCTGGTGCGTGACACCTGCGGCTGCCAGGAAGCTGCGGATTCTTCTGGGGAGGAAGCGAAGGTCGGAAGATTTCGCGCGGCGCGGTCTGGTGTCGAAGGCGAATAATACGGTCTGAGGTACAGTGTGAAATATGGCTATCGTTACGTCGATGCTACAATATGAAGATTAGAAAATATTAGCTATACTGAATTTCGCAGAATATTTGTATCTATATATCTAGCCGTGTGGAAAAAAATTATAGATAATAATACATATATATATATATATATATAGAATGGAAATATAAATAAAGGTAAGTAAAGAATCCAATAAAGAGATCTATATTGATTTTAGTCATAATTTGTGCTATGTTTTGGGACGACCTCTAGAATTTATGTCAAAACACGTGAATTAAATTGAATTTGAGTTAAACACAACAAATAGGAAGCAGACACGTAGAGTTCTTACGGCTAACTGACAATAGAAGATAATTACGTTACATGGAAAGTATTCGCGGAGCACGACGAACCTGTTGGTATCACAATATAAAGCATTTGCATTTTGGAAACATATTTCCAAGATGGCAACGTTATTCTCTCTCCCCTACTTAGCAGTTTCACTAAACCTATACTCCTTACCTTGTCTGTAAGCCTGAGTTACTCTATCTCCTGAACTGAATTAAAACCAGAATTCTCATTTATCAGAAGAAATATTAGTTTGGTAACCTGATCGAGTACTCAGACGCAACCAAGGAAGAACCAGTAAAGCTTTCAACATGGGTATAATAAACAGTGTATGCGTATTGAATTATAAGCTAGATTACACAGGTCTGAAATGCCGGAATTCATCCGGCTGATCAGTCACACATTCGTCGGAGTGGGGCAGCCCTGCAGTCCGTTTTTGTGTGCGACAAGCTTCAATTCCACCAGACAGTGCATTGAAGCCTATTGCGGTCGACTTCAGAAGACCATTGGATGCAGTTGGTTCAGCCTGGTTCGCTCTTGACTCAAGTACCGCATCGGGCTAGCTGTCAGCGGTGAGGGTCAATTTGATTGGCGAAGTCATTTGAAGCACTGCTGCGGTCGAGAATGCGAGTGCCGGTTCGTCACTCGAACAACGGCGGACGACGCGCACTTCAGCGCGTTCAGAAGGCTAGTCCTCGCGACCCACCTGCCTTGGGTACCGGGAAGCGACTGGCGACGAGCGCTCTTTGGAGCCACGGCGTTAGATCCAACGTTAACCAATTTTTTTAACACGTTTGTTGCGACGACCAGTGTCTGCTCATCAAATTGGTTCTGCCAGCTCTAGTTACGGGACAAAATGTTAAGTTCACAGCGTCGTCTCGAATGCCATATCGGGTGCACATCTTTTGGCATAACACGTTCCGCGTGACAAAGTCTAGCGCGGGTCGAATCGCCGGCGTATCTACACAACGTCGACGGCCTTGTCGTACATGACGACGTTAGTATTTTCTACGACACAACAAGAGGAGTACAAATAATGAGCATAACTTTTTATAACTAATTCATTTCTACAAAAGCAAAGAACGGCTCTGTACCGCAGAACTGTCTCACGGTAACGGGCATACATTACCGCATCGTGTCGAATCGCATCCATAAAACAGAATATGGCAAATAAATCATAGCGTAAATGTTGATCTTCTAAGACAAACTCAAACTGAAGGCGTTCTACGACCGCGAAAGATTCCCGCAATGGAATGTCGTTCTTTTTCCATAGTGATGTATGCATAACAAGTGCTGTGGGCCCCGCTGTCAAAGCTGGGACATCCCAAGGACACGTCGAGAGACGCCAGAAAAATAGCACAGGAAGAAGATTCTGTCAGATCATTTTAATGTCAAAAAATCGCTAATTTCTGGAATTTCCAGTGCAGTTCACTCTGGAGATTCGTTTCTAATAACAGCGTCATGTTCTAATCGCGCGCTCTACGAAACGCCAGCGATGGCCTGCAAAAAAAGACAAATTTCAGCTCCCGATGTATCGCTGAGCGACGTGGCCCTATCAACGGTGGCTCGTAGAGATCTGTGGTCTGCGTGGCACATTTTTAAATCCATGAAATCACGAGAACACTTTACTGGTAAGAGCGGGACACAAGTTAACAGCGTCCGTGAGAGAGCACATTATCTCATACTACATACGGCTCTAGGACCTGCACAGGCCACATTGTCCTGAAAAATGGTACACACAGCTCTAATATTATTGCTCATACAATTATATCAATCATTTTCTGCAATTATGAAGCTCGCAACAAAATCAAGAAACATCACGACGTTTCATTTAACGGATGAAAAATTGAAAAACCGAGAAATGACAGACGTCAGTGTCATTTATACCACTCAACAACATAGCTATGTGGCCGCTTTTTAATCACTACCAACTGCCAACTGCCAGTTAGCAACAAGTGGGCCGCAAACATATGTAACCGTTTCTTGCCGCCACTCTAACAAGTTGTTATCTATTTTTTTGTCTCGTACTAAGACACCGAGCACATGATTACTATACTCGCCCTTGCAACGAGAATACTCCCGTCGCTCGTAGAAAAAACCGTCTGATCAGACGGTGGAAGTCATTTAGCGAACTACCCAAGAATGGGTCATGTGCTTACGAAGCTAAATCTCGTTTGTCCTCAGCAATGTCAGCGAGCTTATATCGACGTAGATCTTCGTTGCGGAGTTACGGGGTCATCGGATGTGTGGCGCAGGGCTGGCCGACCCATTAGGTGTCATTATAGAGGTTTCCGTGACGATAAAGTTGTAAGCGGCCTCGTCACCGACAGAAGGCCTGGATGTGAACCAGCTAACTGGGCTTCAGGCCGCCGGCCGGCTGCTGTCACTATGAAGCTGGAGGGCTCTTGACCTCCTCTTCAAGTTTCTGCTTGGATCTGAGCGTTGACAAGTTCGCTTCGGATCTTAAAACAGGTCAAACAACCGCAAATCACCAGTGCAAACAAGCTCATCCCAGCCACACGCCCGCCGAATATAGCCCGAAAAAGGATGCTGGCGAAACTTTAGTGACACGTTGAACAATTTCTAGTGCCCTGGATAGAGTGAATGCACGGTGGACTGGTACGAACCCGTATGTCATTTTGTCAATAAGGCAAATTCGCACATTATATAAATACGTATATTATTGACAAAAAAACTACTTCAAATCGAACAAGTTAGTATGCTATTGGAATCTCTCGTAGCTGTGCGAGCATTCGAACGAGCTCTGCGGGTAGCGATTTTTGCCTCGCATCCTGCTACACTCAATTGATATTTAAGTGCATGTTCGTGCCAGCTCAAACAGGTGAAAGCCGACGAGAAACAAAAATAACATGTTCTAAATGTATTATTGACATTTTGTGCATTAGTTACTTGAAAGGCATTGTGATAACGATGACACCAGTAAGAATTCGTCCGGTTGAGAAATTTAGGTAATTTGTTTCTATTCACCATGGCCTCGATATACTCGAATTACTTGATTGCGATACTCTTTTATTAATGTCTTTGGTTAAACTACCTACCTTCGTTACCGGCAATCCGATAACTGACCTATGCATCCTACACGTTTTTGGTATCAATTCTAATTTAATTCGAAGGGAAATGCTTATATTAGGCCAAAGCATGTTGTGAACTGTCACTTTTTTTCAAGTTGTGTACATATATATATATATATATATATGCGCATATATATATTACATATTATATATGTAAAAACATCTGTAGACCGATCACAGCAATGTACCATACGAAATCTGGTACGGAAGAAGAAGGACGTGAGGCGTGTTGTATCTTAAATGGAATTCTCACCCGTGCGAAAATCTACAGCATTTATCGTTGTCACTCACCAACTCTGTCATCGATGGTAGCAATGTCTTTGACAATCCGAGGGTCACCTAAGTGTTGTGAGTTTCTCGCCATACTGTTTTATCGGACGTACCAGAATGCAAACGGTGTAACTAGCTTTTTCCGACCAAATAAAAAAGCCAGACGTGCGGGTTCATGGAAATTGTTGATCTCGGTGTGCAACTCTGCTCGTGTTTTCTTTCCCGCTCTTTGTCGAAAATAAATATATATATACATATACACATATTTGTTACACCACTCGATAACTACAAAACATCAGTAAATTATCATGACACTGCACGCCAAACCGTAGCGTATGGAAAGCGGCAGACACATGTACGTCCGACCAGGCTTTATTATTTCGTCCATTATTTAAAGGAGCAAACGTTTAATAGCGGTTTATTTACCCTTCGGTCGGCATCCACCAGGAGTTTGAGTGGCACCGACGTGGAAAAACATCAGCTACCGCAACAGTAAATTTATATTGCCGTACAGAGGAGTTCCGCTTCAAAGGTAGAGAAGCTCTTTTTTTGTGTAACGTCAAAATATGGTAATTTTGCGAAATTCGGACATAGCAAAATAGGGGAGAATAAGCTATCCTCAGGACACCCCTGGATAACCAGCCTTGAAACAGGACGATGTACTCCTCGCACGCAAATCACTGACGAGGATTCTCTGTCGCTGTGCAGAAAGAGGTGGTGGAGTCACTGGTGGGTAGAACTGTTTTCTGTTTGGAAAACTGTTCCAATGGCATTGTTAACTGCAAAACGTCGTCAAAACACTGAGGTGCGCTTGAGTAAGGGCTCGCCTGGTCTGGTGGATTTTCGGGACACGATGTCCCGGATGCTTCCGTAGTAATAGAACCCAACTTCTCTATTGTGTCACCGCACGCTTTTCCCGTTGGCCTGGCCGTTGGGCCATGTTCTTTTTTGGCGTGAAGCATTTTCGAAAGACCCTGTACAATGACCTCGCAAGGAAGGGCATCCATGGCCCGTTGGGCCTGCCCAGCAAGTTGATCGCGGGCTACATTTGAATCAGCACCGCTCTTGTTCATCTTTGAATTGGTCAGATTAAGTTCTGTTTTGGGACGTGTTTTCTGATTGAACACTGGAGCTTCCACGAGGGATGTCCTTGGCGGAACGTTCGATGCCTGCAGGGCATGTCCCGAGGAACCGTTGAAGAGTCTGCTCGAATGCATGTTTACTAGTTCAAGTGGCAGATTAGCATCAGGCGAGTGTATCACTCTTGTTTGAACGCGTTCCGTCTTTGAAAACGGATCGCTCTCCGTGTGGAAACAGTCTGTCGAAATCCTGTCCTGTCGGATCCTCGAACCCTTTCGTGGAGCTGGCTTGGCCTCCAGCGGGAGGAACAAGGAGGACATCGTAACTCGGGAAGGCCTCGTCACTCCGGTGTTGTATCCATTACCGTAAACCTCCGCCTCAGGGAGTCTGACGATTTTGATCGAATCAGAAAATGCATCCACAGCAACGGAGCCTGACGTTGTGCTTTCGCGATCTTCGATCACTTTTCTTCGGTTCGCCGTCACGGGCTGCGGAGTCCTGCCGAAGTATCCGTCCGAACGCCCATAGGAATCAGGCGCGCGGACACGGACGTGTCCACGCCCAAAATTGCTAGTCTGTGTAGACTGGCATAATCTGGCATACGTCGCTTGCTTCCCATTGATTAGCGGGCAGCGGTAACGTGGTGTTAAGATCGCTATGTTGGATAGTAGGGCTACTTTCGTGAGTGATGATGAATCGTTTATCGGACATGATACAGCAGGAAAATCTAGCTGATCGCTGGGATCGCATCTTCTGTCGTAATTTTGGAGACTCTTTGCACAGGCACGGCAGCGCAGGCCGCGGTTGTTGTCCAAGCGGCTTTCCACGCCTGGCTCGGTTTGACTACTTCGCTCTTGCGTTGATGGCACCGTTTGGCCGTCGCGATACATTTCGACCGGGCACAGCGCCGAGGTATAGGTTTTTTTCACACGTGCCAGATTGAGGGCACCCTTTGATTTCGGGAGGATGTCCACTGACCGAGGCTGGCGGTAACCGCCGACGCTAGCACATTTCGTACCTAGTGGTTGCTCGTTTTCACTCAATAGGCTCGCTGAATTGCTGTTCCTTGATGCTGAACGAGGCGTCGAGGAGCTCAACGAGATCTCAGGAACGTCCTCGAACCCGACCGGCCAACCGACGTCGCAAGAGTTCGGCTCGGCCGCAGCCGAAGTCATTTGGACGGGTTGGCGATTCGTTGGTTGGAACGGGGCCTTCGCAGGTGTGCCCAGCTCTTTTGCGGAGATTGTGAGCCCCACCACGCTACGGCTGTAGGACTTCGACTCATCGGCGACGCTTCGTAACGACGACCACCAGTCGTCAAACCCCTGTTTCACATCAGCCCGTTTTATGCGCTGCTTGCCAGCTCCGATCCGGTAGCCAATATGACCCTCGCTTTTGCTTCGGCGAAATCGCAATGCGTCGCAGCAGCTGCAGACGCCCGTTGCCAATGAGCTGTGGTTGCCGGGCACCCGGCAGGACATTTCCGTTGAGCACTAGCACTCCGCACCTGAAGACTCAAGGACCGTTTGAGGGCGGAGTACTGTTCGCGTAGGCATCTCACCCGTGAAGCATTTCGAGCTATGCGACAGATAACGGCAGCCGGTGGTCAATGAGAGTTCGTTATTTTTCGAAGAAAACGAGCGGAGTTCGGCTCTACGCCTGTGGATGGACCTAGCTGGGTGGCTTGTCGTCAGGCCTGCCGGAGCGCCTATCTCGGTAGGTTTCAACGGTCGTCATTGTGAAGAAACCGTCCCTCTGCTGGCGATTTTGCAATGCTAGTTTTTGGAACGCAAGAGCCGGTGTCTGATAGCGTTGGAGCTGGGTTCCTTCGTTAAGGTGTTGAACGGCGAGTTCTTCTATCGACGAACGCTAAAGTTCATTGCCGGTTTACCGGAGTTGAGTCCCTCGTCCCCTACAGAGTGCATCGGCACGAACAGATGTGCAGCTGGAATCATACGAGGGCTGGTGACGACTAAATAGCCGAGTGATGCTGAAGAATGTCCTGTTTTTCCGTTGGCCACCCGTCTGGAGTCCGCTGATAACATACAATTTGCACGTTTGGCGTCCGTGTAGTTGTGCCTTTCGTACACGCACATTTCCTTGAGGTGGCGAGGTTCGATTAGTCAAAAGCCGAGGGAGGCAATGACCTAAATGTACACTTTAAACTCAGCGCTGATATATTAGTGTAGATAAGTTAACCAGTCTTGAACCGGTTGAAGACCCGCAAACCTGGCACGGCACGCCTGCGGCGTGCTTGATATGTTATTCCCATATCCGATATTTAATAAAGACAAAGTTAGACCATCTCGAGCGGGTGTGCATACAGCAATTTCAGCCTAAATCTATGCAGCTATGCCGCTTAGTAAATTTGCGTGACCGGGCGAACTTACCAATAGCTACACAAATCTTACAAATTTTATCATCTATGCAAATTTTACAATTTAAAGAAATTTTATAGCAGTTAATACCCGCTTTTCATTATTCGCAACAAATGTTTACATTGACTACTTGAGTTGGAAAGCGAAGGGCATAACCCGAACTGAAATCAAATGAAACTGGTTGAAACTGGAATTTTTATTCATATGTATTCTATGAATTTGTGTATGTCATTCTATAAGCGTTTTTCGCGTAGATCTGTTCCGCCTCGTTGGAGCAAGCTGGAGAAAGAATTATCACGATCAACAGAATATGACGCGTACATTTTCGTGTAAAAGCCAAGTCTAAACGTAGCGCTTCATCTGCTCTCCGCAGCGGTGGAGTTCGTTAAATGTCTAGGTAGCTTCGGCTAGAAGGTTTTCATCTTACGGTCAACGTCATCACGCGCGGCATTAAATAAACGTCATATATTCGTCATATACATAGTCATATACATATACATATACATAATTTATATCGTGGTTCATCGATCATCTCTTCGTAACGATCAGGCATTCAGAAATACAAAACCACCTATCGGCGTCGGGGTTTTACTAGAGCGTTTTGCTAAAGCGTTGCTTCAGCGCGGCTAACTATATACGGCTGGTTGGATGCGACCACGCTTCAGAGCTCCCATCGCCAGAAAAAACAATTGCCATAGGCCGAATGTGCTAATTAACGACTGCTTAGCCATTCGATTAGCAGCCGTTCGAGTGTACCTACTCAGATGTAACAATTTTGGCGGAACATCTGTATCACGACAGGAAGGCGATGTTCTCGCTGAGATGTGGAAGTGCGTCCTAGCAAGAACATCAAATTCATCGAGTAAGTGGATGAGGTATCCGTTCGATGAATAAAGTGCTTGCTGGTCGAGCGCGGCGCAATCAAGTTTCCTTTCGAAAACCACCCATTGGTGATGTCAGTGTCGCGAAATTCGTGCGCCTATATCGAAGGACCGAAAAACCAGTCGTCCTTCTGACATGTTGGCCTTCGCTATACAGTGGATTAGGCAAATGTACTGGACTGCACATGCCATGTGATAACGATGGCTTACAGTGGCCTGACGTGTTGTATAACACCATATGGGCTTTTGTTGATAGAAACGCTTGCTCTAATGTGTCTCGATTAGTACGTCATGATAACGCGATGTCCAGGCACCGATCTCCATCATCAAAGAACAATAGAGCAAAAACATTTTCATTAGTCATACACCTGACTTGCAATCTCAGTCCACTTCGTTATGTACAGCTAAACGTGAGACATTATCAAGCAGGTTGTGAGTAGATGTTATTGCAAATTGTCGGAAAACGAGGCGGATTATTCAATACCGAATCGCTTTCCGTACGTTAAACGTAAATTTTTCTAATATGAATGGCTCGACAGGAAAGCATTCCAGCGTCATGTGGGATACGAAAGAAATTGCTTGAGCAGTCACAATTTACATTCAAGCAGATTTGATCATCCCCAAATTTAGAATATCCACAATACGTCACCAAGGCACCCATTTTTGAAGAAATCTGGGCAAGCGAATTGTATATCGTAGAATACTGCGGTACGGTACGATACTGCGTAATATCTCTCGAATGAACACCGTCTTAAATGGTGTACATATCACCGCAGCCACTGGCGAAGTTTCCTGCACAGATGATGTGATAAAGCGGTGAAAAAGCTGTACGAACTGACAGTCAGCATCACGTTCGGATCTCGTAGGGTCTTGACGGTCGTACTGAGCCTAGAACAGTAGACTTCTGTTCCTCGTTTGTAAAATGCATGAGCCCAGGAAGTTCGTCCTCTCGGCAGAACGCAGCGCTTCAAATTGTAGCGTCTAAACATCATCACCTGACTTCCTTTTCGTTCCTTTTCGCAGGACTGTGCTGATCTCCCGTGCGTATTGCCAGGAGCAAAACCCAACTACTTAATTGGGCTCCTGAACAGTTAAGAGATTTTTAAATTTTAGCGCCGACTGGGCGGCAGAGTTCTCGTTACTTTCCAAAAACACCGCACCTATTCGCCTGTACCATTGTGATAATACGGAGCCGGCCGTGGAAGAAAAGTTGCCCATTTCATGCCCACTCGATATAGGATTGTCTGAAAGGGATCACTTTGAGTATGGCTCCGTTGACGGATCGTACCTGGAGTACGGCTCTATGGAATTTGTGGTTAAGAGATGCTACTAACCTGACCTGTGATAGCTTTGCATTAGATTACATAAACGGTAACGTTTTATACAGAGCATTAGATCAGCGCTGTGACCAACAATCACGTAAAAAAAAAGCTAACTCTCTCTAAGACTAACGTCTAAGTACGTCAGAGGTGTGAGAACTTTGTAGATGGCGTCACAAAATGTTGACTGAATTTTGAATTATAGATATTCTTGGTAATAAGCTGGTTACACTTAATAGTGCACCTGCGAAATTCGTACTGGTTGACTAGCGATTCTCATAAGCGTAATGGCGTCAAATGTACAAGCCTTCTTTTTCAATGTAATACTTTCACAACGAATCAAGGGACCCCTGTATGTCCAAAGATCAAAACTTAACCCTTTCCTACTATTTACACTTGCTAGCTTAGCTAACCTTAGCTGGTTTAAAAAAAATAGGTGAAATATGGATGACTATCGGCAGATACCTGCATGTGGGTCAACCCGAGAGCGCCTGGGCGGCAGGTACTCGAGTGCAACTCGACTCCCCTGTGGTGGAGTGTTTGGTCTGTATTTGCTCCTTCCCTCTCTCCCTATCTGTCTCTCTGTTTCACCCTGTTTCGTGCACTCTTTCTTTACTTGATAGAGAACTGCTTCTATGGAACCACTGTCGCATTTTGAAGTGCACTTGACTTCATTTTGACTCGTCCAGCCAGAAAGGCTGGAAAAGGGTCACCGCCAGCTTACACGACGATCACTAGCCCTATCGGCATCATCAGCATAGCCATCATCTTAGGACTACGTTCAGGTCACTACGAAGCCTCCCCACCCTTCCAGCGTCGTTCTGCCAGCACATCCGGAAATCAAGTCTAAGTCCTCTGAAACGGGTACGCTGTCGTTTCCGACGCGGTAGCCGGACGGACCGCACAGCGTCGCTGCACAAGGTGGATAGAAATCGAGAACGGGATAGACGATCTCGCACACATCGTGCAGGCTGTACTGAAAGTAAGAGAAGGGGAGCAGCCATTGTCCCCGTAGAAAGCGGACCGAATCGTAGACAACTCACCGAGAAAAAAGCCCTTCGAAAGTGGTCAACGGGCAATCTGCAGCGGATAAAGTGGCTGCCCGTATCCGTCTTGGACGTTTTCGAGCGCTTTTCGGCGTAATCCGGTGAAGGTCAAGTTGTCCGAATGGGTCATCTCTGAATTCTCTTAGGGTATCTGCTCTTCTTCTGTCGCCACTGCCATCCTCTCCGTGGCATTAGCCCAGAAGCCCGACTCAGGGGACGTTATGTCAGGACGACAGGCCTCCACCAGCTGAGGATTCCGAGGTGGGCCGATCGCAGACTCGTTCAAGTCGTTACACCGCCTTCGATGGCGAAGCTCGGTGCGTCCGTTTCTGATACCGCTAATATATTCCACGGATGACCCCGCCTTTTCTCACATTTTTTCCCTCAGTCCTCTACGGAGCCGCACGATTTGCGAGGGGCTCTGCCGAGTTCGATGTTTCCGTCAGGCGTTGCCAGAGAGGGCCCAGAAGGGCTTAGCCATTTCTGGCTGACGAGTGTGACCCCGGGTGACCAGGGACGAAAATATGAAACCAAATAATCAGGTCGATGTGTCGTCTACAAAGAGATAGCAAAAGTGAATGGAAAGACCAGTTTAAACTGAGAACAGTTCAAACTGAGAGAGACGCCGGGATATAAGGTCACTATATTGTTGCTTAAATGCGCTAAGTTATCCGCACATACTGAAGAAAGTCTGCTGAACTCGTCCAGTGTAACAGTAAAATGTACCAAATAGATTCGAACTCGGAGACATTCATGGGGCAAGTACAGTTTTTGCTTGCAGAGCCGTCCGCCTTCTGTCGTTGGACATTAACTGCGCCCCGTCGTACTGCTATAGACAAGCCAAGTTTGACTTGGAGATCTGTTCTGTAGTTCCGTGTGGGTTTTGTGCTAATCCTGAAAGGTCCGACGGTGAAAAAGCAAAAAGAGTTGGATCAGGTGAAGACATCGTATCTCAAACGGTCAACGAGGCTGTACGCCCAGTCACACGTTCGTTTATAAACTTGTCGATGCTCGTTACTACGTATGTCTCAGTGACTACCCGGAGTCGACACATTCTTGTTGCAGATTTTCATCAAGCATCTTAATAGTGCCAATGGCTGTTAGAGAAACGTTCTACGTCGATCACTTGACCGTATTTCAAACATGAGCAGCCCTTTTGTCTAAAACAGAACCGCTCTAGGCCCTCTATTGAGCGCTTATGACTTCGTTGTCTTTAGAAGAAAAGCTTTCAGGCCATCATCATGTTTGAGCTCGACGAGCTCAGAGTGGGCACACAGATTCCAGCATGTTCCGAAGGTTGTATAGTTTGACTTTACCAACAAGGCTTCGACAAGTTGTATCAAAACGCCCCGGGGGTCAACCAGACAATGGTCGCCATTAAACGGTTGTCAAGTGCTGAGAATAAAAAGATGATCCGTCTTGAGCGAAACTGACTTATGTTACGCTTTTTAGGTTTTATCATTTTTGAGTCATATATATATATATATATATATATATATATATACCTTGAAGAGTCCAAGTGTCGTTGAAGCTTCTAGTTTATTTCAAACTATATCTAGTTACTCAATTCTCGGTGTAACAAAATGTGTAAAATAGGTGTGCAAATGACCCTCCCGAAACGAGCACAATAACAAGACGAATTTATTCGGTCTTTATTCCAATCTTGACGTATTGAACACGCCGTAGCCACTTTGAGGACACTCCGTGCTATTAAAAAACGATTAAGCTCTGATATCCCGACAATATCGCTGCCAGGCCTTCCGATTTACCTGTTCACTAATTAGCGACTGCGCATCCCCTGGCGGGGATTCTTACCGAATTGCTAAAATTGCCCCTTGGTAGTTTAGATAGAGCTGAGCCATTCGACCGAACTGGGTTCATGAACCAAACCAAAAGCCATAACAGAATTTCAAGAAGCTGCTAAACCTATGGCCAACATCTCCAGCAGCTATCACCACAGCTAATTCGAATCGAGTGAGCGTCCATACCGAGTAATGATTAATTGTAATGGCGTTGCACTCCAGTGATTTGTCAGATCCACCTGAACCAACGCAGCGTTGTGCAGTTCCCAGCCGCTGCGTACATATTCATTAGAATAAGATTACGTTGAATGTTGGACGGCTCAGTGTAATTATGCGCATAAAGGCACATAGGCCGTGCGTTTCTGCCCGCGTTTTCGGGTTTCACATTGCCTTGCGACTTTGTCACGCGCTTCAACCGAACTTAATCACACATCCGATGACCTTAGCGCTAAAACAAACAAAGGTACATTTATCTGTACTCAGCGAATGCAATTTCCCTGCAATGGCTGAGACATGGACGTACCTCCCTAAGGAGGTATTGCATTCTCAAGCGAGTCTGAGAATGGTCAGCTAAAAGATGACTTCAATATAGTTATTCAACGTTCAAGGTCGTAATCAGGGGACACGGTTCAAAATGTGCAGGCTCATAATGAAACAAGATGAATAAAGATTGATTTTTCTCCTTTGTTCGTGACATAACCTGTTCGAACTTGACGTCAATCTATTTTTTGTATTGCAACAGCGAGTTTCCATCACGCATTTTTATCATACTCGATGCTTGTTTTTTAACCAAATTCTATTTTGTTGTCTATACTCCCAAGATCTTCTTTACGACGTCATCCTCAAACGGAGGCAGTGGCAAAAGCTTAACTTCGCGCGTATCGAGCGTAACCGTTCACTCTATTATACATATTTATTACTATATATATACCATCTTAAATATTTCTATAAAGCCGTATGTATAATTAATATATATATATATATATATATGTAAAATCTAAAGAAGGGTTGCTCCTACAATGCACTAGTGAAATTAAAAACAGTATTCTTTCTCTTAGTACTCCAAAAGCAGTCAGAACCGTAGTACCTGCTTAGTCGTCATCGACTAGACCTCGACGGGACACGCGAAACGAATCGAGCCAGCCACCATCACTCATGCGCTTTGCTAATCAGGAGCGTCAACAACCGTAAACAGGTAACATTCGGCTTTTAGGTTTCGTTCGTGCTTCTTGCTCGTGAAGGAGTCTATTCCTTACTCACGATCCTAAGAACAAGCAACGCCTGGCTGCCATTACCATTTAGGTGGTGCACGTAGAGAAGGGATCTCCCTTCGGCATGCATCCGACCCCATTAAATATCATTACGGCTGAGCCGGGGTGGCACCTTTTCCGTAAGGCGAATGCGAACGGTCCCCGGAGGAGTTCGCTCCGTTGAATGTGTCCGTTTGGGATATGCCCTCTGACCTTAGTCTGCGGACGAGCTCAACTTAGCCTCCCGGAGGCTTATCGCATATCCAGACCGGTGGTCTTACTTTCATTTAATTACAACAGAATAGCGAACTTCGCTACCGTCCACTGCCCCTAGCTTCGTAGGAGTGTACATGCATCCATAGGTCGGCTCAGCTTTGGCCTTCGGTGTGGCCAAGCTGGCCTGTGTGACCCAGCCCAGTGGTCTCCTCTCATCTAGTCATGAAACCACTAGAACCTTCATTTGCGAACAGTGTGGCCAATGCATCTATCAATTGCTAATGCAGTGCATGTGACGATTGGTTTATTAGCTCTAATAATTAACAGGCGCCTATGGTGATCTACGGGGCGGTCCAATAATAATTTAGCGCGTTTTAAATATATATCGAAAAAGCTGGCTTGTGATTGAGTTTTATTGTTTCGTATCGGTATAAGTTCTTGAGACAAATAATCGATGTTGGTTATGATGACTTTTTAATATCTATAGCTTAAAGTATATATATTTAAAATTATAATCAAGTGTACCTGAGATATTCCATCTGGGGTTGGTTTGAAAATAACACCCACACAAGTAAAAATATGCGAAAAACGACCATGCATTTCGTTAAAAACATGTTTTCGTCTAATTTTCCACAAAAAATAGAAATATGCGTTTTAGAGGGATATTTAGGCCTGTTTTCCAGCTTCGATGCAAATAATAACTCGTTAGAAAATTATATTTTTTTGGAGCCTACTTTGACTTTACTGAAAAAGTAAATAACTGAATCTGTTGCTAGGAAAAATCTTCACGTGGTTAACGAATATACGTTACAACCACCACAGAAAATAGTCATGTACTTTAGGGCTTTCTATCGGCCGGATACAGACAAGTTTTTAGAGCTTGGGCGGCTGTTTTTTATTCAGGCTTATATAGACCTCGCTTGTCACTTTCCTTCCTCAGCAATACTAGCTCCTTGTAAGTGGCCACAATAATCCGCACCGTTGGGAACCGGAATACTTTGGGGCACTTTGGTAGGGTCTCGAAGGTCGAATTGTCGGAGAAAATCAGGTAGGTTTGCTGGTAAGGCTGGACCGTATGGTCATTTAGAGTTTAGCTCTGTCCACATATGAGCGCCCTCTGCGCCTTACTTTCGCCAGTTTCAACGGAAGCCGTATGCCTCGTTTCAAGGGTCTTGAAGGGTCTCGTCAGGACCTCCAGCGCAGCGGTCGTGAGGTAGGATTGAAGTGTGCCATTACCTGAAGCGCTATTAACAAAAATTGATGTCCATCCACGGCGGTTATTTCGCCGTACCCGTCGATCTCAGCATAACTTGGGGCAATGCCGGCATTTAAAGCAGTCAACTAAGCTGAAATAGGATTAGGGCGCAATGAGCGTGTCCTGCCGTTTTGCTTGTCCTGCGTTATCTTTACAGGCACATTTGGCCGAAACTCATCCTCGCTGTAATCAAGTGGTGCTCCCGGGCTAAGGTGGACTCAAAACTCGTATTCCGGCGTTCGTGTCAGCGTTGGCCTGATCTTGTTCCGCTAGTCCTGTCGACGGACGAGTCAAGAGGTCTTGCTGAGCCTCTGACAGGGCCAAGCGCCCCCCGGACCTTCCCTAGTCGTCTCTGATGAAGAACAGCACGCAAGCACCTTGTTAGTCCGTCTCGTCTCCATTCGGCTTTTGTCCCCCATGTGCAGCAATACGCGGTCGAATACCAGTGGATTTGTCGGATCTCGGCAGGTGAGTTACGACATCAGTGTTTTCGGTGGCCATGATTTCGAATACGAGCGAGTAACGAAAACTCAACATACGCGATTCAAGATTACAGTGGACGTGTGACCCGTCCCTGACGACAAACGAGTCGCGGCCCTCGTCATTTGGCCAGAGCGGAGATTTCAATCTATTGAAGGTCCATGGCTTAAAGGTGGCAGGGCCGCAGACCCACGTTAGTCGAGCCGCGTCAGGTCGACAATTTGCCAATTGGCAATAGCTGACGGCTGCACGTACGTTATCCTCATTTAATGTGTCCATCCATGGATTTCGACTGTCCTATGGTGGCGATCTTCTGTTTTTCTCAAACGCTTGGCCAACTATAGCCGATGTTTTTATCCGGAAGAGAGCATCATATTGTAACGTGGTCATGTTATCTGGCGTCGTTGTATATAGTTACGTTGTTTCGGAGCATGCCGATCCCTATGATGGGAACAGGTTCAAGGCCGGCATTAATACTGGCCAAGCCATTTAATCATGGATGCCACTTACCGACCAAACGCGCCTTGTACGGCACGGACACGTACGAAGGGCGGCAGACGTACATATCTATCCACGACGATATAAACCGGCCAACACCCTGGCTAGCTAAGCAGCGAGCGGGCGATATGAGTTCTAATGCCATCTACAATCTTTACCACGGACGTGATCAAGCGATCCTCCGCAGGCCTCACACGAATTGCCTCCTCTTCGTGCAGCCTCTTTCCAGCGGCCTCCTCCAAGGACTGACCGAAGCAGAAGGAAAACCCCGACCCGGGCGCGAAACCAAGGGCAAATGCGGGCTAAGAGGACGGAGGCAAATGCCACTGAGCGGCTCGTCAGCCCGGCCGGCGATCTCGAATTACAAGCAACGCCAACGCAGTGCCGAATTGGCTAGGCGTCGGCTGAAAAGACGTTACCCGTCGGTTTCGGCTGCTCGCACACTAACGGCAGCCGTCGTTGTGACTCCTTCTGTGGAACGAAGTACGCGCAGTGGCTCTATACGGATATGTTTGTGTGTGTTTGTTTTTGTATATCTGTGTGTGTGTGTGTGTTGGGTATGTACGTTTGTGTGTGTGCGTGTTGGGTATGTACGTTTGCGTGTGTGTGTGTGTCGGGTATGTACGTTTGTGTGTGTGTGCCTACATCATCTGCTGCTTCCTCATCCTCCACGTGGATCATCAGGGAGCAGTGGACCGGCCACCCCAAGACCACCCAAGACTACGCTGATCGCCTTTGCCGAAACCTCCCCGGCCTCCGATTGACGACGCTGCGGATCTCTATGGCGGGCGACGTCACGGGCCCGAGCTCACAACCACATACGCAGCTACTCAGAGCCACCCAGAGTAGATTTTGCCCCCGACCCTCGACGGGTCGGAATCCCCCGTTTGTTCCGATTGGACTACTGGACGATTGAACTGATCCCTGATTAATGTTTGACTTGCCCGCGGGGTCCGGCCAGCCGACTATCGAGCCCGCTCAGAGGAGGATACAGCGTGTCGGAGAGTGCCCGAAAGCCTAGAGATCAGAGCAGCGTTGAACGAGGTCGCATCAGCTATACAGAGAGTGCCCGATAGACAGAGAGAAAGCAGATACATCGTTTCGATGACGGTGCGGAGGGTATGACCCTGCGGCGGGCTGGCGTAGCCGCAATAGACGAATCAGATGATGCTTCTCTGTAAGTAATCGTGTGTGTGTGTGCGTGCGTGTTGGTCAAAGCGTGAGTGAGTGAGGTTGGCGCCCAGGCCCCCTCTCTCTCTCTCTGCTTAGCGCTTGCAGAGATGGGCGTAGGAACTGGGTTAGTGGCTGAAACCACTGATGCTCGTAGGCAAACGACAACTCGCAAAGGATGAGAGAAGAGTCGCCCTCATAAGAAATGTCCACTACGTAGGCTGACGCTATGGAGCGGTCACTTCGTAGACTACCTCAAATGAGACCGGGCGGGTGAATCAAGATGCGAAAGGGACACATACGGGGGTGTGGATTTGATCTCAATATGTCCCAGAAAATATCAGTCCATGTCGTAACAACCGGCTTTCAAGATGGTATTAATGCGGCTTGACATTATATATACATATATAGCCTAAATTTCTGAACATTGCTGGCCTGTCCGCATCATGAAGACCCCCACCGCTGGATGCAACCTGAAAGCTAACGAGAACGTTTGCCACCATCAAGTCCGTATTGTCAAACTAGCCATGACTTAAGTTATCCAAAATTGGGGCGAATAACACAATTAACGAAGAACGCGGCGTTATTGAGAACAACGAGCAACGTGCTAAGACGCAGATGTTGACGTAGGACCAGAATTTTCAGTTGCCCCGTGCTCCAACATACTGCCCACAGCCAATCGAGTGCGGTGTGGGCTGTTTATCAAACACCATTCCTCTTGTGTATTCTTGGCCGACACACACACACACTCAACTATCAACGCCTTGCGAAAAAGTTTAGTTTCCCCTCTTGAACATTGGTTGGGACCATGTCGAGCGACGCTGACTCCGAGGGTCGCTAGAGGCCTCTAAGCCGACACTTTTTAAAGCTCTTCCTAAACCTTGCATCACAGCATCGACGAACGGCTAGAGGTACCACGTAAAGCTGTGGCTAGAAGTAAAACGAGGAACAAACATCGTTTGAGAAATGGCTGAATAGATCGATCCCCTTGGGACCCTCCATGACGGGGGTGACAGAGCAGTTTTCAAGGCTTTGAGCCAGGGCCTCCCCAAACAAGCCGAGCGTTCAGGTCGCTGTGTTGTCGAAGAGAACTTTTAATTAGCTTATTGTCTGCCTGCACCGAGTGGACCATCCACTCGATGGATGCACTGGACGAGATGGGGACCGTAAGGGCTTACATGGAAGATGACTCGAAACGAGCCGGGCCCACAGGTCCTGCATTGGCATAAGAGGGACAAACTATCTTCAATGGAAACAGTGGGCCCGAATAGTTACAGTGATGCGATTTGGCGAAAATTCATTCGGGCGTATTTAACAGGTCTACGGTGATCGTGGACCTTGCCGTAATGGGGAAGACCTAAAGTCACCTGCAGAATAGATAGATTTGGTGATCAATATCTTGCCGTGAGCGCATTGGCAAAATCCTGGAGAACATGTGCACAGAGTGAGTTACAATAGAGTCAGGTGGACCTTGAATGAGAGCCGATAAATGGACGCCATTCTTTACAGGAACACGGCACAAACGTCACGAATAGATCTGACTGGTGTCGAATGACTTTGCTGCATGTCAACGGGTCTGCTCATGCTGTGCCTTGTCTCGGGAAGTACGCGGCTGCCACCTGTCTGATTAAATAAATTTCCGCTGGGATAGGTGAGATTCAAGATTACACAGATAGTTTATGCCCATAACCGCATAAAATCACCTCCCTTGAGATGTTTCCTTTACATGTTCAGAGTGCGCCATACTACGACATGCACGCAGACCTCCAGAGGTGTCGGTCATCTACCCCCGTAGTCTGGCTATTCAGTGGCCTGGTTGGCCATCTCATAGTTTTTGTACATTTGTTGATACGGCCCGGTCCCGTAGGCCTATCCTTGAGGGGCGGCAGGCGTCAATTATTCCGCCCCCTATTTAAGCTGCGCGGCTTTTGCGCCCTCCCTGCCCTCAGATGTCGGCTGTCCCGTAATTGAGTTTGTGCTGTCAACCGCGATGCGTCTATGGCCAGGCCGAAGGGGGTCCTTTTGTAGGAGAAAGGGGACGGCTAGGCCAGTGCTATTTCCTCGTGCCTAGATTGTCAGATCGACAAGATCTTCAATCGCCCCCGAAGCGAATGCGAGCGATCGCCGAAGGATTAGGTCGCGCATAGTGGCGGGGCTGCTGATGCTGCACAACGTCGAATGCAGCGATCGCACCCGAGTAAGGCGACACTTCGGACGCCGGTGGGTGTCGAAGGTGCCACGGAGGTCCGCGACAAATGGACCTGTTATTCTATTATGAGCGTTTAGTAAATAGAGAGGACACTGGTGGGTGGAAAACAAAGACGGGGTGAAAACTTAGAGGCGAATGAGGCTTCCACTTTGAAGCAAGATGTGATCATTTGATAACTGCGTTTGATTAATTTAGATATATCGGGACACTTTTAGATGCTTACGTAGTTTTCGTACACTTCCATATCTCCAACTGCGCATGCTCTAGACTAGTAGCTTAGCAACGTAACCTGGCAGGCGTTTGAATAGGAATCATTGAGAAAATAAGAAATACAATTTGCTAATTTTTTCTATCTAAAAATAGATATCACCTAAATGTAGTTAAGTAATACCTGCTAGTAGTCTGCTATGGCAACATGAAGCACATGAGTTTCAGCAATTCATCGCTGCGACGATCGACTACGAAGTAATTGAATCAACTTATCATAACTGCCACCGTGCTCACTAATAATTTCCTTCTCCAACGAAAATCATTAGCGATTCAAATTACAACACATTTGCTTGTCGACTATGGAGAACATCAAGGTGATGTTACCCGTGTGTACAAATCTGAAGTCAACAAGAAGTCTACAAAATTTCTTAGGCTTTGTTTTGTGTAGGACTTCTTGTTGAACGATCTCTCCGTTCCAATCTAAATGGCACCGCCATTTGGCCGTCAGAACGGCGATTTACGGTGGTTGGGCATCTGAGGAAAACTACCGGTAAACTATCCCGTTTGTAGATGGTGTTCCGCCTAGAAGTCTGTAGGGCCGGCTTCGCGTTGGGTTATTGTGTGAATGTTATGTTTAAGGTAAACGAATTGAGCATGCTGCCGATGCAGAGTGAAGCGTACGGCGTGTAAAAGGTATGCGTTAGGGCTTATTTAACCTAAAATAAATATACGTAGCAAAAATTCAGCATCCGTAAAAGATAGAAGTATATGTACTTAACGGGCAGGGGTATTGCTAACGCAGTTTATGAGATCCTACTTTTGAGTTCCTACTGCCGTATGTTCCTGCAACGCAAGTCGCTAGCTTTAGCAATTTTCTTGTTAGAGCTTGTCTACCTAACAATACTTGTCAAGTAGAAATCAAACTGTTCACGGAATCGCTTGAATCTGCAGAAGTCGTCCCTACGTGTAAGCGCATGTTTACCGTTGAGTTTTTTCATCGTTATCTAGTGGACACGTATAAAAAAACTCATACGAACTCGTTTCGTTGTTTGTGGATTATTGGCGGTTAACTTGATTACGTCTAAGGGTTAACGACCCTCAAAATTACTTGCGACAAAAGACCAGAATACATGTACACACTTGGCAACGGTAAATGCAGACATAACCAGAGGCTAAACGAGCACCAATAGTTTCATTAATAACGTAAATTGCTACCCTCCAGTGTACGCTAATGGCTCATACTCGGTGAAAGCCCCAAGCGGCGGTGCGTCAACTTGACCTAGAGCTTTGGCTGCTTCAGTCTTCTATTGTGCATCTTACTAGGACAGATATTTAGGGTTCGTCGTTGCCGTCCGGGGTATTTATACGACGTCCCCAGTGGAAGTTCGGTTCACTGAATAAAGGCGGACTCCCTCTTCACCCATTCCCTCCTTTGCCGAGACTAGCTGTCCTTCGTGACACGCACTGAGCCTTGCCTCGACTTGCATAAGGGATAGCTGCAGTTGGAATACATCCAACACGGCGGAAATAAAACTACTACTGTATATTTTTTGGGCCGAACGTTAGGCGTGACTCACTGCCGACAAACGTCATGACATTGAGAACTAACCCAACGTCCTGAGAGGCGTGTCTCACTACTGCCACGTCTCAACTGCAGTTTCGAAATCTTCAAGTTCTTTTCCTCCGCACGGTTTCGGAATTGCGCTTCGAACCGCTCACACCCTAGTCGGCTTCCCAGCTCCGCCGTACACCTCGTGGATCTCACGTAGGACACCGGACACTTCCTATCGTAATCCTCGATCTGCGAAAAAACACCTCCATACGCATTCAAACTAATTGGCTTATTTCTATGTCAACACCACCCTCACAATGTTCTCGACCCACACGCACGTATCTCGTACAGCCGTCTCCCGAACACAGCGATCCTGCTTCGATTCAGCGGAAGGCGACACCCAGGAGGTTCGAGCTCATCTATCTGAACTACCCCCCTCGTTCGTGCGCCGCATCCCCCGGCGCAGGCGGGAGCTGTCATGGCAATCATCCCTCTGAAAGTGTTATTTCGCAATCCTGTATTGAGAAAGCCCTCTGCGGCCACCGTTGGCGACACGAGGGCTAGTCGAAAGATTTTTGGGCCCAACGTGCTGAGTCATTCTGAGGGTGCCTTTCCATCCTGATAGCATTCATCGATTCGTTTGCTTGGAACGGCGCCTGAATCTTCTTTCGGCGGACGCCGCTATTCAAACCTTCGAGCGTGGCCTACGGAGGCACTGGAAGCCGCCGAGGGATTGGAGACGGTGGATGTTTCGTTACCTATTGCGAAGTGGCCACTTTCGCCTAGGCATTCCAATGATGTTGCCAATGAGTTAGGGGGCAAGGAGGGTCGTAGAACCCGCTTCGAGCTCGGTGGACGGCCTCCTTCGTTTAACCTCTCAGCTGCAGGGAGGCGGCGGTCAAGGAGTAGGAAGCTGTTAGCCCACTTCCGTCATTCGATTAACCGATATTTGGCAAGTTTTGAAAGGCTCGTAGACCACCGGCGGTTAAAGCAGCTATTCACGGTTGTTAATCCCGGAAGCACAGAAGTGGCTATTTTTTCCTGCTTGACGGGCCAATTCTCCCGTAAAGTATCGACGGACTTGAGGGGATATAAAAATATATTCTAGCCAAATACAAATCATACAACCATCTGTTAGTTTTAAAGGTTGTCTATCAGGTTTAACTTCTGACTATTTGGCGCGAAACTCGAAATTAGCTGATGATTTTGTTTCGGGCGTAAAACGTCTAATAAATGGATTCGTGGTAATTTTACTTTATCACGAATGCGTTCCGGACTGGTAGAACACTAAACCAGGTACCTGAAATTGGCCTAAAGTTTGGACTCGATAGACCAGTATGTTCGCGCATTATGGCAACGCTACGACATTTTCGCGAATCGACGAATACCGACATCGATGTCGGAGGGCTAACGACTTATTTCCTCGTTCAATGCGTAGAACACCTAACTTTCATTGTAAACGCCGATCGCTGCCTGAATTTGCAGGTCCACTGCCTGAAAAAACTGCGACAGAGTGCACTACGGACCGTAACGTTAGCGGGAGGGCCACCAAGGCCGGGTATTGTTTTTGCCACATGAAAATTAGAGCTATCAACAGGCAGAGAGCCATCTCTGGCTTGAGTAAGACCTGTTCTACCCCGGGGGTATTATCAGCTGACCGAGCCATAGGAAGATAAACAACTTCGGTTAGGCGTTCTACGGCATGTGGAGGTGTGCGCCGATCTTTAGGGCGTGTTTGTCTGAACTAGGCTAAACACCGCATTGATGTTACAGGCTCAACGAGTAGAAGATCGAATCTGTTTAACGCCAGAAACGGCTCATCCATAAAGACATTTCCACCTTACCACGCGAACGAAGACATTCAAATAACGATAGATTATCGGATTTGATAATAATCAAGACCGAGCTGCCAGGGGGACAACGTGTTTCAACGTCACCATTATGCTAGCCCTGGCTACGACGAAATTTCAATTAGTGTTTGGAGGCCGCCAATAGACGAGATGTCCACTTCTCACGCTCAAGCCGTCCGAAAAACGATGTCACAGCAGCAGCCTAGATTGAGAGCTATTAGCACACGAGTGAATCAAATAGAGTGTAACCATGAATCAAAGCTGAGCTGACCGTGAGGCGGACAACGGCTCCGCTACGATCACGTTTGCCTTTGAAAGTCTGCAGGGAAGCCTGCCCGATCATCTACGGATTCGCTCTGGCCTGAGTAGACGGTACAACTGTGTCAAGATGAACTTTTGCACCAGACCAGGGGAAGTAAGCTATTTTGTTGCCCGCTCCTCATCGTCTGTCGAACAGCTGTCACCACCGTCCTTCGAATCGTGAACACAAAGGCTAGAGAAGATTCGGCTTCATGTGACCTTCAAACGCAGGCTTCGATCGCGCAGGCCGTTTGTGCTTGGCAAGCGGTGAACCTTAAAGTGCCTGGTCTTACACTGTATCTTTTCCAAGACGCGTCTAGCTTAGCAGACTGTGTTTAAACATACGTTACAGGCAGATGACTAACACGTCGTAGTGTTTGCGCAAGGTCACAGCCAGGCCATTGAGAGCAGATTGAACAAGACGCATGCGCTATTACCGCTTGTACCAGATTCACAACTCATCCGTCCAGGGTTAGAAGGCAGATCACTGCCCATCAGGAAAGCCGTTCTCAGTATAATCTACTTTTATCGTATCAGAGATTCATTTACAGACGTGTTTAGTGCCTGCACTTTGTTTTCACTTCGCTTACAAGCCGGCAACGTTAAGTGTAGTACAGACAATGACCCGTTCAGAAAACACCCGTTGAGCCTTTATAGCCGTGGTCCATCGATAATTTTTTCTTGATAGAAAAAAGAAGAAGAAGAAAAGAAAAAAGAAAAGAAAAAAGAAAGTTGAAATCAAGATGATAGAATAACACTCGGAAGGTGCAAAGCACGCATGAACTTTTGGCGCTTAGACCGTCTTCCAAATCAAAACTTTGACAGAAATTAGCACACTAAACAAAATACCTTCTCGATGATTTCCGATCGGAAACCAACGGGTTAGGATAATGGCGCCCCAGGTGATGCACACTCAACTGACGGAGTCTAGCTATGTCCAGAAAACGTGATTTCTGTATTTGTTCCATGATCTTTGTTGAAAGCATGTACCATTTTCAATAATCAGCCATGTTCTCTCGTTAGAAGCCATTACCTATATACGCATAGAGATGTACGTTACCCAGGAAGAATGTAACTATATACGATACTACAAACATGAACTTCTACTTGATATATTAGCCCATAGCTGGCACTCGGCATCGACTCAACAAAGCCTCAGTCGAATGAATAACAAGTGATATGTTGAAAGTGATAATAAAAGTGATACGTATTACATAACAAGCAGGACAAACATTTTTGAAAATCTCTAAAAATGCTATCATTTTGCTCGACTTGTAGGGTTTCGTCGTCCCACATATACAACAAGCATTCGTCTATATGCAAGATATGCCAGCGACACATACGTATGTAGATAAGTACGTTTATATAACGTATGCCTCACGACAAGCGGCCGAAAGGTGTATATCGTCAATTTCGGTAAAGACCAACAGGACGTTTTTTCTTTGTTTTGAGCGCGCTCAGACCGCACACCTAACAGTTCTGCCTTACTTTCTTGCTTATCCTACCGTCCGTTAGCTATTGCCCCGTATTCCTTAACTGCGAAATGTTTCTTCAATTTGTTTGTGCGATTTTTGACCTTTCTGCCAGGATATGGGCAAATGGGCCCCTCTGCTCCGAGCTCATGGTCGACGTCGCGTAGGCAACGCGGGTCGTACCCCCTCCTATGTAGCTCACAGCTGTTAAATACCGCCGCTGTTGACAACGACGATGTCGTTATGCCTCCAAGACGGACGAGAGAGACTGGTGCAGACCGCCGAGATCGCACTTGTCAGCTCAGTAAACGAAAACCAGGGAGTTGTTTATGTATTTGTAAGTTCTTTCCGACGATGTTCGCCGGCCGGGCGCCAGTAAACTGCGCCCGAAACCCCGCGTGTATACAGAAAATCGTGTAGTCACGAATATCGTGTTTGGTTTCACCTCAATGTAGAACATGGCTGCTAGTGGCACAAAACACGAACCCACACAAGCCTTGCCTCTAAAGGCCGTTGCGTAGCTCCTTAACGAAAGACAAGATCGAGGTTTTCGCATTTGTTAACGACGGCCTGTCGCTAAAATGCTCACTGCCACGAGCCTCTTCGATACTTATTGATGACACAGTTTGGGTCATCGGATTCCTGGGACTGCTTTTTTGGCGGGCCTGCGTCTTGCGATAGTCTAAAAGTCAAAATACGGAGAAAACAAGCATGAAGACGTTCATTTGACAAACGAAATTTCTAGCTTTGGTACAATTGCTTGACAACGACCATGTTTCCCCTACACTTCCAAGGCTATACAGACTCCTAACGCGATAACCCTGCAATCGGGTTCCCAGCTGTCGACCAGTTCAGTGCACACATGCCTCGAATGTGTTTTCATCGCGAAATTGAAAAAATCGGCCGTCCGACAAGTGAATACTCAAGAACGCTGTTGAACCGCAATGCGTAATGAGAGACTAGTTCCGATTGTATCAATGGGGTTTATCAATAGTGGTACGATGAGGAGTGCATTCTCGACCCGGAATAAATTTCCGCAAGTTTGCTTTGCTGGTTAATACAGACCCTTGTGCCGATATACACCGACAAGAACAAGTCTGCCCAATATGAACCAATGGCAGGGTCCTAGCGACTGTGACACGTAGTGCTTGAGTGAAAGCAACGGGAAGATCAAATATGCCAGTGCAAATTTCTTAGCAAAAAAACGAATTCGTGTGATGTGTACCTTTGAACTTGTACACGTATTTTACGCTGGGAGGGATGATTTCGTGTGGGTCCACAATGTCCAGCGGTTGAATTTTACGCTTCTTCAGTAACTTCTGTATGACCCGTCCGAAGCCTTGCGACGTATAGGTGAACATGGGCAGTTTTCCTTCGTTTTCCTGCGAGGACAGACCGTCATATCATGACAGTGGAATCGTTTTCCCTGACGGGACATCTCTAAGGTGACAAATAAAGGAGACCACTACATAACAGAAGCGTATAATATTGTCACCGTCTGTGGAATTAGGCGTCGTTTCTATTGCTGTACCTAGTACACAATTATTTACGCTAATAATTTATTATACGCTCTTCGGTTACTCCACCTAAAAACATTTCACGAAGCATGACCTGCCGCGCTGTCAGACACGTTCGGTCAGAAATGAATTACCACGAAACTGATTCCGCGTAGTACGCGGCGGTGAAGTAGTTGCAACACACCGTAAGAGTTGTCAAGACAGCATAATAAGCGACACCCAGATGCGATGCAGTCTTTCTACGAAACCACATCGATTGCCACGAAGAGCAACTAAACCTGCATCCTTTCCACGGTATAGATTTTTCCATGCCCTGTTCGCCACGACGTCACACGGTAGCCTAAAACGCACGACAAAAGACCGCCCAGTGATCGAGGCCACGCGTCCGTAAACAGAGCGCGCATCGCCATACCTACCGCATGAACGCATACACCCAACGTCGCTGCGTCGCTATTCAACGCGGACGCGGCGTCCCGGGTGTGCTCGATCAAGTGCGTGCAGTCGAATGTCGCAGCTCCACTGCTGACAGCGTTCCAGTCGATTTCCGCGAAGAAGCTGTGACTCCTCACCTCGAGATACGATGACGAGCACAGCCTTCCTGTGGGGGTTGGCCAGTAAAAACGAGGTGCACTTATAAGAAAACTGTTTTCAAGTGGCAACGAACGAAGCGCTGGTACTAACGACTAATGATTTCTGTTGTTTAGATCCAGTCGAAGAAGCAGACAGTTAATGTGTGGAGAGCTACTTGAGAGATGGGGGAGAGCCGCGCGAGAAAATCGATACAGGGAGGCCGTGAGGTTGTCGGGCGGATCGGCATCGCACAATAATGGTCCGCTAAAACTGACCCCATTCACGAGTGGTCAACCGGTTACGTAAAACCGGACACCAGCCGCATTATCAATTGTTATCGGGGATCTGATACACCCATGAGGCGTTTGGCGTCCCGCATCCCGGAACGTACGAAGCGGAGAGTCAAGTTAGATCGCGGCATGTCATAGCGTATTGCATAAGACGTGACCCCCGTCCATTCATCAGCTCAACGTTCAGTGTGCTTTTCCAATTCAATCGAACTCCCCCAGCGACACAGCCGTCCAAATAGGAAACCCCCGAACTCTCGGGGAGAGTTCGCTAACCAGTGGAGTTCCTCGTCAAACGTTTCACTAAAAGGAAGGACCGGCGGGCTCTGCTGCACATACTATGTGTAACCGATTCTCCAGTTTTCCAGTCTTCCAGGTTGCGGTGCACGTACGTGATGGTCGTCTGACGAGGAGCCCCTTGACGAGACTCG
>MNPL01014350.1:12616-31390 GCA_002081605.1 Tropilaelaps mercedesae | reverse complement strand
ATATATATATATATATATATATATATAGAATGCTGAACACAGTAACACAGGCCGTGCATATATATCACGGCATTTGTTTTACGAAAACCTCCTTGATAGTTTTTTACCCGACTTTTTCTACTCTTCCGTTTGGTTTTGTCGACGTTTTCGAATCCAAAAATCCGCACGATCATTTTATATTATACGATTCGTTCGGCGGCAAGCTCTCGTAATTAACATGCGGTGTGCGCACAGACGAACTAACAAGGTCGTAACCCAAACTCTGTGCAACATTCGTCTAAAGAAGGAATTGCTCGCCTCCTCGTGGCGAAGATTGCTCGCTAAGATTATAAGAACTGTCTTATCTAAGACGTAGCGAAATGAGTGTAGGAGGCGCGACATCTACCGAGTATTGGTGCTCTCCTGCAACTAGTAATCAAATGGTGAAACATGTCGAACGGGGATGCGTGTGAGTGCTTAGATAAAATGGACTGCCATAGCGAAACGGCAAAAATGGAGGAACAAAGGAAACTCAAAGAATGCCGATTCATTCACTATTTATCAGTAATGGTAATGTTCCTAGTCGTGTCACCCTATCATCCGGCTTTTTCTATCCTCCTCTCCTTTTGTTTGGAGTCTAGCACACTGAATGGCTCAGAGCACCACTGGCTACACAGTTTAAGCACTGTAACGTGGGCGTTCATTCTTAGATTTCTTGAAAACGGCCACCCCTAACGTAAATCCGATATGAAACTGCGTCTGCTGCTTTGAAAACAAAACAAACTCGCGCGTGCACGCGTTTTTCTGAAGTAATTGTTGCATAGTAACTCTCATAGTACCCATAGGCGACTCACCTTACAAGTCCGGCGCACTGAGATCGAGCCAGCTCGTTGTTCTAAGATGCCTTTTAAGGGTAGCTTGTTTGTACACTGTTCGCCAAATTCACAGAATAAAAGGTCGCGAAGAAAGAATGAAAGAGAGGTAAATGCAGTATAAATGACGGGTTCTCCTCTTCTGTAAAAATATTCCGAAAAAGTACCTTTAGGTGTTCGTACCACCTATAGATTCAGAAAGGCGGCAGATAACGATATAGTACACTGCTTATATTGAGAATAAAGATATGCTGCAAACGTAGATGTACACTACGGACATGATTTTCATTAATTCCACCAGCTTGTCGGCGAAATACGGATTCTATGGAGTGATAAATGTGAGAAGCGAACACCTATCCGACAAGAATAATGGGATAGGGCCCATGGACTCAGATGTACCATTTAGCGCCATATACGACACCATAGCAAGCCAACTTATGTTTTTGAGCTTGGACTTAGCTTGGGCAAAAACTGCTGGAAAAGTCTAGCTGAGTGTGACGGCGTGTCTTTGTAGGAATAGCAGCCGTTGGCACCTGTCTGACTCGCGCGGTGCTTTCTATAAAAGCATGTAATTATGGTGAGAGTTAAGCATTTTACCGATTTGTTTGTGGCTGTAGAGTGCGCTGAGTCTAAGAAAGTACCACGCCTTCTTGAGCTTAATTAAGAACTTTTATTGCGTTGAAGCTATCAGTGCAAGGGTAGTACGCTAAGGGCAAATTGCCAACGCGCAGTGGATAAGCAACAAAGGATCTGAACGTAGATGAGAGGTTCATCTCAACGAAAAGGACAGGTCTATGTGGAGCTGTATGGAGCTTAAAGCAGTATCAGCACAGTTCTGGGTTTACAAAAAAGACAGCTCCCAATGGATTTAGCCCATGAACGTCACGGCGGATTGTGCCGCTGAGTTAGGCATTATATCTAAAGTCCTAGGATTCGTAGTGTGAGTCGAGTTTTTATACGAAAAGAGCACAGATACCCTCAGGTATTTTTCTACATTACTTTTGCGAGCACTTGAGTGGCAGTCGAGTTGGATTACGAGATACGAGCCAATTTTGCGGCCATCGAGGCGGTTTGTGCTTCGTTTTGTTTTGATAGAGTCAAGTAAATAGAAATACCTCTTGTTCGTCTTTTAATTCGGTATAGGGCCGATATTTGTGCAGAGGGCTTTTCGACACTAACTTCTGATTAAGCTAAGCGACGTATTCCATCCGTCGGCGGTAATAGCTTTGAGGACTGACTGACAGGCACTTAGACCACGAACTGCATAAAAATATCTTTCTTAGCCATGAAGTGTATTCTGAACGCAGGGATAAGGCACTTTCCTGCTTTCGCTCTCAATAATGGGAATTTAAACGAGGACGTGCGTTATGATTGTCGTCACAAACAGCACCATATGCATTATAATACACGTCTAGGATGCATAGTGGAGTATTGGTCATTGGTTCTATAATCAGCCAAGAAATCATGACCGACTCTGTTGATAACATGAAGCGCTCTCGACGGAATCATAAGACGAAACAGCTCAATACGTGAAACGCTCACGGACTTTTCAGCTATTTATTCGCCATCGGTGATAGGTCAAGTATAGATCTCAATACTTTCATTCGTGAAGGAGTAAGAACCTACACAAAGGTGACATTACAAGGCTAAATAATGGCATCGTTACTAGAAAATTGGTAAAAAAGTGTCTACATAAAAAATTCGTTTCGGCAAATCGAATTAATTGATATAGACGCTTACATTGCTGCCAGGCTGCGATACGGAACACATCGAGATATGAACAAATATTTTTATATCTTTGTTATAATGTTCGCTATCCATAAATAATTTTACGCTTCACAGGCGACCAAGATATTGAGTTGAACATCTATGACAGAATGACTACCGAAATTCAACCTACAATGGTACTTCAAAAGTTTCTCAAACGTTTCACAGGTTAGGCGCGCGAGTGAACCCGCACATCCTTCCGTAATTAATAAACGGCAAGCGTCAGCCATTTTTCTTCACCAAGCTCACCCTCATCCTGGTTCATGTGGGAACAAGTGCTCGAACATTTCAAACGTTGTAAACATGATACAATCCTACTGCGTCGATTCTGCAGCGGCACTATCGTTTTGTCTTCCTCTGCAGCCTATATCAATGAACAAACACGTACTCAGCCTAAAGTATACACACCAACTCGAGTAGCTAATGCACTCGCGTTTCGGTTTCCGTCGTACAACCGTGTTTGTTCTGTTCTGAACGTTCGAGAAACGACATTATAGGCTTAGGCGTCCCCCATAGTTTCGAAGGAACCGCTTCAGTAACAAAGCAACTGAGCGAGGTGGGCGTGGATTGGATGACAGGGCGGGGGGACAGAGTGCGGTTTTTCAGTCCAAACTGAGGAGAATAGTACGTACAACAAACCCCGAGCTACTGGCTCGACAAAGCAGACTACTTTGTCTTACGTTTGGAAATTTTCTATAATAGATCTTTTTGTAGCAATCGAGTAAAGAAGCGCAACAAAGGTATTTGGCCAACGAGAGAAGTTCGTCGTTTGATTATACACTCTGTTTTAATTTCTTGGCGACTTGTAGAGGAAAGCACGCCTAACGAGCATGTCGTCTCAAGTGAAACGGTAGTAGAAGAGTTTAGCAAAAGATAAAGAAGAAAAGCTAACGATAAACAGTCTAGTATATCTAGTATATCGTGGAAACACTTTACAGATGGGCTTGTGAACGAATAAAAGTTGACAGTTCACAGCAGCTGCTGGGAGGGACGCGGCTGCGCGAAACGGAATTCAACGTCACCACTGGCATTGTCGTTAACGTCATTCTAATCGGGAGTTTTGCCATGCATCCTAAAAGATGTAGAAGGACCTCTCGTTCAAGTCTTAGGATCGAACGCTCCTACGTACAAGATTAGGGCTGGCGTAACTATTGTCGCGTGCGCCGGCGTCTGAAACTACGGTACAGCACGTGGCCGCGCTCTGGCAGGTATCCAGATTGACAATGTCTACTGCAGCCTTGTATAACGTTGAAAAGCGCTACGTATTGGTGGTTCGTCCACGTACGCTGGAAAGAATGTGTATCACATCCGTGATTCAAAGTGCGACTTCGGTTACGGTGCCGGTTATTTGTCGAAAGACACATCATTCGATAGGTCCTACTCCCTCTATCCCGGTTCGTCGTATTTAACCAGCGTGCTGTTCAAATGGTAGAAATGTTGCCTGCCAATGCTTGGCACACTCTGGCCAATAGGCAGCTGTGCCCGACTGTAATGCAAGTGCGCGGACGGTGTATGTGACCACAGGCACCTCATACACACCTCGTAGAGCTGACCACAGAGAAAATGAAATGATGACTTTTGTTGTTAGACCGTCTGGGTGGGAAAATGCATTTTGTACGGCCAGTAACAAGGTGCAGCAAACATATCTTTGTCAATCGTCGAAGAAGGTTAGTCAAACGACAAGCGACGTGAATGTTCCTTTCTAGAGCCATCCTTGCTTCTGTTTGAGGAACCGCAGGGACGAAGTGTTTATGGCCTCCTCACAGAGCGGGGGATATGATCCAAAAGCAGAAAAGAAGGGCTCTCATTGTCACGGTTTCTTTTGCGTAGATTTTTTGTCATCTATTTTTGTTAAACTGAACTTTTTGAACACCGATGGCACTGTACTGGATGTATTACCATATAGCTAAAAAAAACAATTTGAAGAAACTGCTCAAGTAGGTGTAAATAGCAGTAACACCGAAATAACTGAGTACTAGCTTAGACCAATAATAGCCATTCGTTTAGCCGTGTCCATTTTATTATAATTTCATATAATATGCAATAAAGACAACAAATCCGCATCGCGATGCTCATTGTCAATGAGAGTTGTGCACATAGAATTTCGAAAGTGTTGGAGTCTTGTGAACTATCAACAAAATGTTTTTTTGTCACTGTTTCTTCGAGACTATGGGCCTTAACTATTTGGCCTTTCAAGGTGATTCTTACTATGAAGGAATCACTTTCCATTATTGGATCGTTCACTCGTTTCACCATTCTGAAATACACTATTTCGAACTGTTCTCAGCTGATTGTAGTTTGTTACCTGAACGAGCACCTAAAGCGAAAATCAAGACCATAACCAATTTTCTGAAACCAGCTCATCTTTTATTTTCTAGTACAAATCAGTATTAGCTGTCACCGACCAAATTAAACTGCTCATTATTATGTTTATGTAGCATATTTTGTCATCCACAGAAACGATAGAGGTCGCTAATGGCTAGTTCACGAATTATACCTTGTTACTGAGACAAACATGCATTATAGGGTGCAGATGAACGATTAGGTCATCACCTGCTAAGCACAAACGAATGCCGACCAGTATGTTTGGCTTTTCTTAGTTTTTGTATTTCGGCGGAGTTCCATTCCAATAGCAGAGTTGACGTCGGTTCTTCTTTGATAAGGCCAGACTATGCATCCTCGGGCTAGCTTGAAAAAGTTAATTTCTTTAGATCTTCCTTTCCAATACAGTTCGGAGCATAAAGGTGACAGTTTTTCAAAAACCCCGCCATTCGACGTATTAATGATTCATACACGCGATTTTGCACGGTGACGACCCACAGTGAAGTGATATCAAGAACGAGTATTACTACGAAGCTCTTGTTGCTTTCAGGTCAGCAAAATTCTGTCACTTAATCAATTCTGGAGTTTATTTTTCTCGCTTCCATCTGACTCTGAACTTTTTCAATGAATGAAAGCCAGATTAGACCTCATGAATGGCCATCAGATCAATCGAAGCCCTTCTCTCGGAAGGGAGAACAAACCTTTCAGAGAAAACGCAGAAAGCGGCTGATTTTAGCTGTGCTCTTTTTATAGCTCCGACTAAAAATACAGATAAGCGAGAGATAACGATGTCAAATATTCACTTGAAAATGCATCATATCTACTGAGTATAATCCATGTGAGCATTTATCCTGCGAACGCAAGCCAGATAAGTAAATTTCCTGCGTCAATTACTGAAGGTTATATAATACACGTGAGATCGTGTTGAAAATTGGTTACGCTTAAAAGCCCGTTTTGGCTATTCCTTGGAATGTTCCTAGGAGGATGAACAGATTTACGTTACAAACAGCGCGGCTGACTAAATAAAAGCACCAGTATATCAAACTTTGTCAGTCTGCGATTGTCGTGCAGAGGGTTAATAAGCTCAAAGAATTACAATCCAGATTACCAACTGACCAGTGGATCTTATTTTAATTCGTATTTTTTTTTGTATTTCCTTCAATTGAGGTTTGTCTTAGTCTTTGTCTTGTTCTAAGAAAACTTCACCGCAGCTGTGACTGGGTAGCTAAGAAGTTGGATCTAATTTTCGAGCCACCCAAGTTGGATCAAAAGTTGCTGACTTAATCTTATGTAGTTATAATAGCCGAGGTAATGCGAAATCGGATCCGAATTTAAAACGGGACGCATCGAGTATATACTTTAGAGTTGAGCATTAAGCGTTTAAATATTGACCTGCACTTCTTAAACTTTTTTGAAGGGTTAAAAATTCTCCAGTGACTTTATTATGCTTTGTCAGCGTATTAGTTGAGACATTTTTGCACAACAGTGGCAGATAACCTATGCGCTTATTCTTTGTCCTCTTTGGGCAAAAGCTCTTTACGGCAAATGTCGTCGAACGACTCTTCTGTGATGCCCGTCGTGTTTCTGCTAGGAGTTGTATAAAACGAATGCGTTGTTGGCATTCCCAGGCTGGTGTGATTAGTAGCAGACCGTACCTTTTAGCCCCTAAAAAGCGACGACAGTTCTGATTAGGTATGACTCTTAAGCTAGACCTCACAAAAAAGCTCTCTGATCGACATATACATTTCCTCATATATGCATTATCGAAATTAATCATATAATTGCTTTGAATCTACTACCTTAACATAAAACGTCTTTTGCATGCTGCGCAGTAAGTTAGCTAAAAGAAAATAAATTATTTTAGGATTCGTCCAATTTTTAAGCTCCGCGTGAGTTTCGTCTTTTTTATTGTGATTGCTATCAACAGGAAGACGCAGAATAGCCGAAAAATGTCGATAGAGCATGTGACGATATTCGTTCGATGTGAGTAGAAGACCCTATCGATAGACAATGTCAACTGCCTGTGGCAGTTATAGACAGTGTGAGTTTAAAACTGTTATCTGTATAAGAGAAATCAGCCGCCTAGTAAAGCGGGAAAGAAGTAATGGACCGACGACAAAAATTAGGTTTTAGGTACCAGAAAGTGGTGACAGAAATTAATTTCAAAGACAGCTCATAACGAGAAACCAAACATCCGTACGATCACGTTTACAAATGTGCTCATGACGATCAAGCACGAAAATTTTCAACGCAGGTGAAAAATGGGCAGCTAACAGAACTCAGAAAAACGTGTAATGAGACAAATGTTTTATTGTCTTTTGTAGTAAACCGATAAAGTACATCGCCCTCTCTGCCATCTATGTACTGTATCCAATCAGTGCTACCAAGAGGAGCAAACTGGTGCAATATATGCAATTTAATACGTATGTGGTTCAATAAAGGGACGGCATATTCTACAGCGCGCTTTTGTTCTTATAAAAATAACAGTATTAAAAAATAAAATCTGCTCAAAAGGAGTACGTGCTCCAGCAATAACAGCAAGAGCGAACACGTCAGCAATTGTATACATACAGAAATCCTTTAACACTATTTGTACACAGCACGGCCCAATTACCTACAAATTAATATTTTACGACTATTGTTTAGTTCGAAATTCGACTTTTGAGGAAGAAGTAATCTTAGACATCCGACGCTTGATAGATATTTTATACATTATCACGTGTCAACTATTATTTATTGTACAATTTTGACGCAATAGCAAGGACTGTTTAGCTCAGCCGTGACGAATCCGCTATTTTGCTGCTAATAGGTACTGCCTTTCAACAAAACCTCTAGAAACCGCTAGTGTGAACTCAGTCGTAAAGGTGACATCCCGTCAAAGGCGGACAACCATAAAGTGGGTCTTCTAACGATTAGAATCAGTCGAAATTGTTAAAGCAGTTCTCTCTTATTGAACCAAGTGGGTGAGCACAAGTCCGTCAAAGGGTCGAAAGATGAAAGCCTGCAGCCGCAGTATAGGCAAGTAGTTTTCGATCTAACGTAATTTGCCCTCATGATGTACATATCAACATTTCGACCATATTTTGTATCTTGGCAAGCACGCATCAAAATATGTTCGAGAAATAGTATTTTGCGAAATTATTTTCATTATTGAACTATTGCGATGCGCTCTGGCAGAAATCTACTTGTATTGCATCGGCTGTATAACACAGCCTGCGTAGTCGAACCACGAATTCGACAGATGCTTCATATCGTACAGGTTATAATGCTTTTGGATTGGAGGCAATTTCGACTGTATGTGGGCACATTGAACATATCATGATTATCGTACAGATAGCACTTAGAAGTAATTTCGACGATTCGTTTTTCAGTTGAGCAGTAGTTCTGGCACCGGCCAATAATCATCACGCTAGAAGTATACAATAGTGTTGACTATTCCAGATAAATACGGTGGTGCTAACTCCTTGTACAGGCGAGATAAAAGGCGTCTTTGAAAGTGACCCTCGATTGCTTTTCGGTTCCTTCTAGTGGCAACAGTCCGTGCACAATGATCCAAATGGGTAGTCTTCCCTCAATTATATAGCCGGTTGCCATTCCAGCAACAAGCCGCATAATCCCTACACTCCCAGAGGTCCTCACTAGTGGGACGTTAGCGTTTACCGTTCGGCCTTGCTGTTGCCAACTACGCTTTCCAACAGAAAATCATTCGTTACTCCACGAGGTCGTCGTAAAGCATACTTGCTGTGCAGCATTGCGGTCTGACAGCCGTACGAACTTGGGCTTGAAGATTGTATGTCTAGCATAGTTGATTTACATGACCGTGGTGCAATTCATAGAATAAATGAATATAGCCACTTGACGCTAGGAGTAAATAGCAAACGTTTGTACTGCAGTTTTCCAATAGAAGGTAGATAAAAAGATACCCGTACGACCTAGACTTTCTGTGTTTTGGGTGCCTGAAGCTGTTGTAAACTCGACGGGTAAGAAAATTGCCCTAGGAGATCTATATTTCGAGCAATGGAGCGTCAACTACTTCGCAATTAGTCTACCATGTTTATGCGATGTAGAAACTTGGCCAATATCAGCGAACGATCGTAAAACACGCGCCTAATGCTCTTCTTGGAGAAAGGATATTTTATTGCCAATGTGCAAGTGTATTCTTTCTTAGGCATTGCGAAGTGTCCAATACTTACTAATAATTGCAATTGAATCTGCCAGCTGGCGCTTTTACCTATGTTCGTGACGTTTCTTGATAAACGTGGCAAAAGATGCGTGCAGAAGAAATTAATGAAATTCCTCCGGATGTTCGATGCAGTCACACTGCGATTGGGTTTTCCTGAAGGCGATGAGCCTTCTAATACAATCCACGCTGTGTAGAGTTATTCAGCTAATATATTTTAGTCATGTGGCGTAAAGAAGATAAACATTCCGAGCGACAGCGGTTATGAGATCCTTCCTTTGTAACGTATTTTCCGAGCCTAGATGAACAGTTGTCATGATCAGTAAATAGTAATCGCGAGTGACTTACTTGGGTGTCGAGAAACGGTCCGAAATATACACCAGTCACAACGACGGGATCAATGTAATTCGTGGGAAAAACAATATTAGTGTCAGAACAAAAAGTGGCCAACACATTTTGGCATACTGGCAGCCTGCGGCGACGAGTGTAAAACCCACAAGAGTCCGAAATTCAGATACCATTTTCTTTTTATCCTGACCATCGCTACACCCGGCCATTTCTTCTTAAGTATCCTTTGTGCGAATCAAAATCAAAGACTTTATAAGTTAGCTTCGAAAGGCTGGGGACCTCGCATTACGCGCTTTCGTCGGGATTCCATAGCCAAGGACTATGTGATCCACATCGACCGCCTATACAGACTCGCACATTACATGAACGTCGTTGTTAACCTAGCGAATCCTTGATATTTAACTTTAATATTCCTTAATATAAGTCCTTAATGTTTACCTCTGGAACTGTTCGTGTCTAAATAGAAGCTGAGCCGGCTGATTTACGGCTCCTCATAGTGGCAATCAGAGAACCAGAGCCCAGCGGATAATTATGGGCGTTTGCCGTAAAGGAATTTACAGCAAGAGCAGTTTGAATACCTCGCGCGCACACAGTTTTACATAGAGAACTGCTCATCACTGTGCCAGTTACCGCTGCGTCACATCCCTGCCATAAAGAAGGAGCCATCTTCCGCGTTTCGCTGCAGTATTCTTCATTTTGTCTACGTAATTTATATAAGCCCGAGTTACTGCTAACACAGACTGAAGTCATGGTAGAAGGGACGTAGAGAGAGTCACGTATTCATTGACACCTTTGAAACGACTTGAAGGCAGAAGGAGAAGGGTAAATATTGACATATTTGCATTTCACCATGACATACGATGAGAGCCTTTCCCATGGAGAAGCGCGTTTATGTATTTGCATTTGGGTAAAATGCGAGTAAAACAGACGAGGAAAGCATTCCTTAGTATGCATACACCACTCAAATGCTAACTTCCCCTTGTTAACCTGACCCCATGGGGTATACCCAGAAGCACATTGCCGTTAGGTTTGCACATCAAGTTCGCAGTAAACGCATACTTAGAAACCAAGCTTCAACGGTTAGTATTGTAAGATGTAACTTCTAAATTCGCATTTAGGGGTCCGACTAGTGTACAATGGAAAAGGGCTGAATATTTGAACAGTAAGTTTTAAACTTTAATGTGTAATACATTTTCTCAAAACTGTTGCTGAGAAATTTGTCTTTACAGATTTGTCTTTACAAGCAAATTACTCCTCAAGTGGGTTTACTTATTCCGTGGGCGCCACACTGTCTTACCGAAGTAGAATGCGACAGGCTGCTCAAAAAAGTTCTCTCCCAGTAAAATTCGTCCGATTTCATTTCTCCATCGAGTTTCTTGTGATATTTCCGGTTCGCAGCTTTTGAATTTTGACTTTTCGGAGGGCTCAAGCAATAAGAAAAACGTATGGCAATCATTTTTGGCTTTATGCAGCTCTACTTTCTGGTCGTGATTTTCTAGTTCATTCGAAGTGGAGCTTCCAAATCTCAGTCCTCCCAATGGATCTGAACTTGACTTTGTGCATTTTCATATGATCCCACTACTGGGCGGAACGAGTGATTTTCGGAGCCTTGCAGCAACCCCTACACGTTCGGCCTTACACGTAGATTCCCGAGCATATACGTATTACGAGCGACCTCGTTTAAAAGTGCACTTTAAAAGATATTCGTGCCGGCCAGCTAGCTCTAAACGTTATCACCTTACTTTTCTCACTATGGCAACAAAGTTTGTTTGGGGCTAAACAAATAACAATTTGCACACGAGTAAGCAGAATGGTGCAAACTCAAGTTTTGTCAACAATGCATAGAGGGCGTAGACGACGGATTCAAAGCTAAGGTACCCTGTGTCGTCCAAGAAGAAGCTTAATGGTTGCCTTATGGATGGAGGCTTAATCTTCTTTGCCTAACGTCACTGTAAAACATTGGAAAATATGGCCACAACATAAGAATATGCGCACAAGGGTATAACATACCTGGCCTCAACCCCACACATAAATAAGAAACGAAAGAGAAAAAAGGAGCTAGTTATACCTGTGTAAGATATATGAAAATCTGAAGGCCATAACATGCTTCAACGACGTTTTTTCGTCTAAGGACCCCAACGGTACCCTGTCATACGGTTAGCAACGATGGTGTAAGCATGTACGTAGCAAATCATTTCGGGTACGCTTTTTGAAAAACCCATGCAACTCGATATTGGAACGTCTTAAAGGGACTCTCTAACGACGTAAGTGTAGATAAATTCGACGTTTTCACAACAAACTAACCTTCTCTCCTCCAAATCTTTTGTTGTCCGCTCTTTCTGCATTTGGCTTTGGCTCACAGGTGATCATGTATGTAACGATGTTCGTGATTGGGGTGTCAGGCAACGTTCCCGTGTTTCTATCGCTGGTACGGAATCGGCACCGAAAATCACGAATAAAGATGATGATGCTCCACCTAACGATAGCCGACCTCATTGTCACCTTTATTATGCTTCCAATAGAGGTGAGTCTATGTATCTGCGTCTATTCTGCGTATCGAACCACCATGTTATTTATTTGTCCAACTTATGTTCGAAGAGCCCTGGCAGTCGCTCAAGAATGGTCGTGGTCGAGTTGCGCACGGGCGTGCAAGTAATTTTTCAGCGATTATCTTGCGGCGGCGTAATTTTTACGCGAGTAGTGTGTTAACGTAACAACGTCTGGCCGACGCTTTATCTAACTACGCCCCCCAATAACCTACGGCTCACGTTATACATGTACGTGAACATGACAAGCTGCCAAGAACCGACACTACCACATAAGGGAATTATTTCGTTTATTCTAGGGGATATTTGCGAAGAGGAAAGTGTCTATTTTCAAACACATACAGCGTGTTTAAGGCGAATTCGCCCAAAACCCTGTACGCCCTAAACGTGGACAGTCTTGGCTTGCCCCTGATGGGTTTGTCGATGATAGTATATTCCTTCATCACGGCGATTGACAATTTGGGCACACAGAGAATTAGGAGGCATAATTACCGCCGTTTCACAGACTGAGAGACGAGTTACTTTGAGTGATCCAGACAGACCAGACTAAGCCCAAAAAGATCGAGGCTCAGAGCTATACTCCTACGCGGTGAATTAGAGGCGGGCTGTAAATTTGAATAATGCATTCCGTGGTTTTAGCAGTATCTGGCGAGCGTCCCAAGTGTTACCCTTCTCATTCGACATACATTCGAACTGGCGCTGAGGCGTTCCTCCCGTGACAACGAAGATCATATTAAATTCCAGTTTAAAGGAAACGAGTTGAAGCTGTTAAAGTTGCGTTAAAGCAATGTGACCGTCAAAAAACGTTGGGTAAGGTCACAACGAAACTCATGTAGCGCATGTAAAGTGCGCTTTTTCCAAGAGCAGGGTCCTCTCCGAACAGTGCATATGCTCAATCACGCTGTTTTATCTCTACGCTAATAGAAGCCTATAGGTATTAGGAGAAACTATCGGGAATCCAAGGCTGTACGGTGTTTTTGTAAGAAAGAAAAAATCCTTTTCAAATACGGCTCTAAGAGAGCTGGAGTAGTTATTGCACGTATATTCTGTGGCTTGCATTTTCTTTGTAGATAGTTTATAGCTACGCAGAGTTTGATCATGTTATTTGGAATTTGAAAGGGCTTTGATCTGACGATATGAGATAATTGACGGATTTCTCAGACAAAAGTCAACGGGCGTGAATAACGCGTGTTTTTTATATCGTGGAAATGGCATGTACAACTTTAAGTTACGTTGCGACTGATCGCGCCACATTGCTATTGCATGAATTTGAGGAGAAAGTCAGTTTGCATGTACTCAGGTCTATGTTTGTTAGGCATTTTTTCGTAACGGGGGCACATTACCGTACATAGCTGCCCTTAGGTCGTAACCTCAAAAAAGGGTACAAAGAAATCACCAGATATTAATGCTTCCATAACCAATACGAATTAGACAAAATTTGATAGCTTAGTTTGAACTGGTTGGGCTTGAAACTTAATACCGTTATGTAGCGATTTTTAGACTGTTCGCGGCCGTAGTTCGGACAGCAAGTGCTGCATACAAATTGTTGTGAATATGCTGACAACGGGGCATTGAAATATCAGCAGTCAGACACGGTATTCGTTTCTTGCGGGGACATGAAATGAAATTTCTCGGAAGCTTATGTAATCGTACACCCAGATACGTGCGACAGCAGCATCGGCCTTACAGGTCATCGGTTCTCTCTTAAGACGCACCCAATGGTAACTAAATGGTGTGTCGTTAGCATGAGTAAATCCAAAGACGGAAAGTTATAAAAAAAAATGGAAACATGAACATACAGTAACATATGCCGATTCTATAACGCACATATTTAGACCTACCAATTAGAGTTTCCACGTCAGTAAAATAAAGCATAAAATTGAGTGCTTTCCACGGAAATTGTCACGACTTAACCGTATACTAGATTGTCCTACTTGCGGCGTCCATATCAAGTGTAACATTGTGATAAACACGATTACCGTCCGAGTATTGCAATGAACCACTAAAAATCAATCGACATTTTTTAACCCTAATCGCATGAATGCGCGTACGTTTCGAGATTGAGGGGGCGTCGGTTTTTTGGATATTGATGGCTTCTAGTGGTCATTGCATCACTTAGGCCACATTCGTCCATTATAGATGTATGCGTAAAAATGCATTTAATTTGGTTTCCTCGAAAATTCGGTGCTAAACTGTAATCCATCGGTAGGTTTCCGTATCTGCAACAAATGTATGCGCATGCGCACCCTGGTTTCACTTCACAATAAGGTGCTTACCTGAGTGCCATCAAAGCGTCTACGATTCAGTCGTAGCACTTCGCCAACTTCGATAATGAAGCGCTGTGATTTGACAATAAGAAAAAACGTACTCCAGCTCATAGCACATCCGGGGATGTGGTGCGCTGAATGGTAAATCCGCTGAATCAATATTGCTCTGCCGGCTTAATACATTCCAGTGTCGGCAACTTGGGTTACCACTGGCCTGCTCTGTCTACATCACTTTATATACGTTCGTACGTGAAGTGTGCACCAGGTCGCAATCACGTACAGATCTCTTATTACACCCAGACTGGTTGCGTTTGACGAAAATACATTGGTCATGTGAATTGTGCCGGCTGTTTGCTCGTCTTCAACTCGTGACCGGCTCAAGCCGCCATCGCAGTTGGTTGTATGCTTGGGAATACCTACTGGAATCGAAGCCCGATCATGCAACTTTGTGCAAGAGAAAGCCAGCTATAACAAGAGAGATGAAAATCAAAGTTGAAAAGTCCGCGCTGGGTAAGTTACTACCATTTATCATAGTGGCTACTACGATTCTCGTGTTTCAACGGAAGTATCAAGCAATTGAGGATGTTGCCTTTGGTGTATTCGAACGTTTAATAATATTTCTTTGCTTACATAAAACGAGCACTTGCAATTCAGTCAACTGGAAGTATTTCTTCAGTCGGTGAAAATCCGCTAAGTTCTTCCCATCTTACTTCGGATCAATGCCACATAGAACTGCTGGTTAGTGCGTCAAAACCAGAATGGAATCTGGCACCGTAGGACCGAGTGGAACGCTTTTTATCCGACCAAGCAACGCGATGAGGTTGAGTTCGAACACGTCCCACAGAATTTTCTGCCGCCTCCTGCTGCGCAGAAATTCGAATCCCATTGAAAAACTAACATTTTATGACGGGGTAATAGCATTAATCGAAGAAATACTCCGATTTGGGCTTACGGCGTTAACTACGCAGCAAAGCGGCACTAGGAGACTACCTTACTAAAAAATCGCTTCCAGTCGTAGCCAACAATGTCAGGTTCTGCAACGACCCTTTCTTTAAATGCGAGGAACATAGATTTGCATTCGCATTACACGCCGAGGACACCGATATAGGTCGCGTAGACGGGAGGTTTTTACGGCACTGTCGATGAGAAAGGAGAACGCTGGTTTTTTTTTCCTGTGGACAAACTCTATAACGTATTGGAAACGAAACAACGTATACAGAGTTCACTCGGCCTTGTCATAGTCTCGTACCAGCGCGCGATTTAGTCCGATTTAGAGGTGCGCATGGGCACGTGGAAATTTGCGCGGATAATTTCTTAGCGAAAAATGGTTGATAGAGAAAATCTATTCGATTGCGTAAAGCGATCCATGTTTCGAAATATGACCGCCTTATGGGATACCATGGCCAGTCGCCCAAACCTTTAATCGTGAGGTAAGACCGAGCCCCTTTATAAGCTCCTACACTATGACATGCAGGAAAATGCCGAGTCTACCGTAGATAAACTAATGTTATCATTTACGCAGCTCATAGACCCGGTTATGCTGAAAGACGTTTTCATAACAAGTGATTTCTTTCACCTTTATAGTCGTACCGTAGTGGGGGCACGTTCTCCACGAAAGTCACACTTTTATGGCCTGTTCCTGCAGTAATCATATACGTTTACCTCAAGTGAGTGCTTTTTTAATCAAAGTACCGGTACGGTGATATTTATCCATTTGAATATTTTCAAAAGCGTGACTGTCAACTGTTTCTGCAAAGCGACGGGGCTCTTGGCTCGTTAGAAGAGCCCGGATGGATCTCTTAGCCTCGAATGTGTTTTACCTATCAATTGATATATCAGGCTGGTATTACGACAGTTTATGAAAAGGTTTTCACATAGGAAATTATCAAAGCAAGCGCTACGCTATTGTCCACATATGTCCTATGTATTTTCTTTAGGAGCAATTTATAACCAAGCAACTATCTCGCTAATAGGAAGCGATAATCAAAAAAATCGGTTTACAAAGAGGAAGTATGTAAAAAAGCTAGTGTCATATATTGTAACCTATAGAGTCATATTACAGTATGATTATCCTCATTGTGATTATTATTATTTAGAATTTTTTCTGTATGTTGTATGCCACTATTTTGACTTCGACTATAGTACTCGTATAACTAGGGGCAGTGCACGAGTACCACGGGGCGGCGTAACCCCGTGCCGGCTACGATTTGCACAATGTTACTAATTATACTGTTTTAATGATAACGCCCGTTATGTCTCAATTTTATTTACCCAGACTGCTATGTGAAGCTAAGGAGGAAGTGTTCAGGAACATAGCTGCTCGGCCGCGCTAAATGATTCGAATTATCATGGACGATGAGCATCATCTTTCTTACTTGCAGTTTTTCCGCATTAAATTCACTATGGCATACCATAAATTTCAAAATTTCCGAGTTCTGGTAGTGCAAATCTCGAGGCATGTACTTTCTTGACATTTCGTGTATCTTCGAAATTTTATGTATCGTTTAATAGGATGTTACTCTGTGGCCCGTAGATGACACTAATGAACCATGTGCATCGTTACTGTACGAACAGCTCGCTTCTCCTGAAATCTGTTCCATGAAATAATGCGGAAGCGATATTATGCTAACTTTTGGCTGCTAGTAAGACCTGGAAGAGAGTTATAAAACAGAATTACGAAAAAGCTGTTAAGAAACTTGAGAGTTTCGCCATACCCGTTCATATGTAGATTTCGCCGGCTCATAGATTTTTCTGTCTTATTGTCAAGTTACTAGCCCGCATAGAAATAGTGCTTAACAGATGTCAACTTCGCATCTTTGCTTCTCCAGTATCACAAGTTCTTTGCTTTTTCATTGTTTTACATGCGTACCTGTTGGCGGCTGTAGGCAGCTGTCAGCTTACGTATATTTACGGCAAACTTTTTGGTTAGAATTTTTTTACCATGTACATGTTTACATCTACTTGTTATATGTGACCTAGCACTCTATTTTCGTGCACTACTAAACAAAATAAATTTTATTACTTGAAATCCCACTTTCAGTGGAAGAAAGCGAGATTCGTTCGCATCGTTGCTAATGGAGAGGGGCAAGGCTCAATGAGATTCTAATATTTCCAAATGTCTGCAGTAAAGGGTCGAAAGGAGTGTGGCCAGTCGCCCGACGTTTTTCAATTTACTCATCACAGCGAACTACTAAATTTTGTCCAAGTTAAAAGACGCTTTGTGATCATAGATGGCAGCGTTTATGTTTTGTTCCTAGCTACGTTAGTTCCGGCAGCATCACTGCAGATAGGCACTGATGGACATTTGTAATGTGACATTCTGTTCGATTGGATTTTAATTTATTTAAAACCGAACATAAAGCAAACGTGTTTGAGTGGGCTTAAACTTGTGTATATTACACGATAAAACCGGCAAGGTGTTAAATTTCTAAGGAAAGTATGGAAGCATTTGAAATAGCTTTATACTTACTTAAAGCGGTCGCTTAGTCATATGAAAAGAAGTACACTCACGGCTTCAAAGTGCATTGAAGAATACATGTTTGTTGCACGTTTTGTCATCGCTCACAAGTACTTTTTAACCATGAGATTTTACCAGCACATCTTAAGGAATGAAGTTAAATGAAAAAGCTGCCCGGATTATGGTACTAATAAAATTATTTTTGCATAAAAACTCTTGAAGGAATACTGAAAGGTGGTACCAACGCTTGTCATAACAAGGAAAAGTGGAGGGTCAGCCGGAAACAAATTTAGTCACAAGCTAACCTCTGATCTAGGTTGGCTGTGGATGACACTCGCCTTATTAGTGCTATAGTATCGTATAGAAAAAGGATCTAGGCACCGTCGGAGCCCGACAAATACGTGTCAAATTGTGTGAAGCAAACGCAAAGCAAAATGCCACTCAAATAGCCTGTATTTTTTCGTGTATTAGCAATTTCAAATGATGTCATATCCAGCGATTGAAATCACGCTATCAATACAATCATCTGCAATGTAACGAATTTGTACGCAATTATCCTTTTCTAGGCGTATCTCTAAGTGAATCTCTCATGAATAATAAAAAATCACCCCTTTTGTCAATTCATTTTACAGATTGCGTGGAACATCACCGTGCAGTGGTTAGCGGGCAATCTTATGTGTAAACTTCTAATGTTTTTCCGGGTGTTTGGTATCTACTTGAGTTCAACAGTTCTAGTCTGTTTCTCGCTTGATCGGTACTTCGCCGTCCTTCATCCATTGCAGGTATGGCAAGCCTCCCCTATACTTTACAAAAATGTTTATTTTACTGCTAGCTAAATCTTCTTAAAATAATTGCCATCATTTGTAAGTGTTTATTAATTACACTTGAAACAAAGGCGCCGAAGTTATGACAACAGCATATTTTTAAATTTTTCCCGTTGATATAGGTTTTAAAAGCACTTCAACCGATTTTAACTGACCCGTTTGTTATTTTGGTCAAAACAAACTTTAATTTTATATCAACGGCAATTATTGCC
>MNPL01014344.1:0-11787 GCA_002081605.1 Tropilaelaps mercedesae | reverse complement strand
ATATATATATATATATATATATATATCGACAGCGAAATAGTAATGCCTGAGTTGACGCTCACCAAATAGGTCTATATTTTTGGCGACCTGCTTCTGCCAGTAAGCGTCGTTGGCATACACGCGGGCCGAGTTGTTGGGCAGTCCTCTTCTAGGTTTTATCCCTCGTGCTTTGATCAGACTCGAGCTAGCAGATGATCAGAAGAAGTAATTCGTTTTTTTCCGTGTATAGGCGCCAGAGGCCAGATGGCTGTGGAGTGTTCCTAAGATACACAAGTGGGAGATTGGCCGAGCCACGTTAACTAGAAGAGATGGCGTAACGAAGACATCGGGGTGATGATGACCAATGAGTGATTGATCACATCAATTAGATTGCAATCAAGGAGGCGACATTGCTGGTGTGGTTACGTAGATACGTCTCTGTGTATGCTGTAACAGGATAACCTAGTCGAGTAGTGCCTAGCGTCAGGCAAGCACAAAGTATCCTCCCAAAACAATGTTCAGTATCGTACGCTTTCAGGCAGAGAGAGATTGAGAGATCATAACTTTCCCTTTGATGGGAATTACGTAACTGGAAATGAATGCGCTGCGTTTGGAACTAGACTGAAGCTCAGGCGATGAGTAGCACGCCAGGTAGCTCGTACACGTATGATATTTCACATATTTCTGGGCGTATTTTTGCGAAATAAACATGTAACAGACCGGAAACCTGCCAGTGATCCGTGACAACGTAAGCGGGGGCTTCTCGACAGCCGAGCTGGGTACAAAATGTGGAGTGTTTTACAATTTATATAGATACCAGTTAAACTGTGAATAGGTATAACTGAATCACTTCCATTCGATGCTTAACACAAGACAAACATTCTATTAGATTTAGCACGGTATGTACTACATATTCCTCGACTGCACGCTTAGTTGGTGCGGGTCAGCAAACAATACGTAAGGTCGTACCATCATTTTTCTTACTGAAACCGTTTGATATGTGTGGGCACGCACGATCCTGTTTAAGCACATATATTGACATTCCGCTGTCATCTCAGATAATCCGTTCGTGCGTACATGTCCATAAATATGTATGGCCGATTTATATATTCATATAGCCGGTCAACCAACGGGTTTGCCGATCCGCTAAAGATCGCCACCATAGTCCTACTTCGTTGTGTCTTTTTCCTCTTGCCCTGTCACTCTCTACCTAATATGAATGAGAATAGGTGGACAATACAGTCATCCTAGCTCATCGTAGACGTGCTACTCTGACAAGCCTCACAAACCCCAAACGTCAGCCATATGCGGCAAAAGTTTCAATCCAAGTCGTCAACCTACTTAGTGGTTGTATAGGTGGTGGTGTGTCGAATTCGACAAAGGGCAGTAAGCCGACGGAAGGGATGACTCCCGCTATTGGCAGCTTCGCCATCGTCGTGGCGAGACGGTGCGTATATCCATCGTGGTTTCCTAGCAACAGACTCATTGCCCCCAAGCACCTCTGAGCTGGACTGGCGACGTCGGTAAGGCAAACGACCAAGGCATCGGGGTCGTTTGCTCGCTAGCATATTCTAGACTAGCGGCGCCCGTAGCCCTTGGTCTAGAGGAGTGTACACCACCACACCAGGCTCTATCCGTCTGGGTTTATGGGTTCGGTAGCGCAGACACGACACACAACGAGGTAAGTCGAATACTGCAACACCGAGCAGACAAGTCAGCGAGAATGAGTCGCATCGTTCTGTGTCGGTATTGGTCAGCATTCCCTATTTAGGTTCCTGTGGGCGGTCAGGCGGCCAAGGGGAGTCGTTGGGATGCTGAGCAAGGTAGCAGTAGGCCGATAGATTGCAGGGCAAATCTTTAGGGCCTCTTATACAACAAGCCGCGGCCACCACATGCGCGAACCTCTTCGATATCAAACGCAGTGCTGGCGGAGTCGGTGAGAGACAATCGACAGAGTAGCAAAATGCAGTAAAACTCTACGATCAGAACTGTGGGGTCTCCATCGACCCTCGTTCGTATACGATGCTGCAATAACAAGGAATTTGCATTCAAACGCTATTGCTGCGTAGACAATAGCCTATATATAGACAGTAGGATACGAGAGCAGAGAGATACAGAAGTCTGGTGCATGTCGTACGTTACAATACGATATATGTTGATGATATGTCATTGATTATTGGCAATAAACTATATTGTCAATCCTAAACGCTCCCATTCACAACTTCCACTCGAGAAATAACGATAACTTATCTAGAAGCTTCCCAAAAATGGTTGCAAATATGGACAAAGTTTCGTCTGCTAATCGCCTGTAGTCTTAAACTTATAATCGCTTAAAGACAGATTATTTGTGTTTAATCAACCTAATACACGCGGGCGATACACTACTAGACTGCATTCGACGATATTTGAAGTTCTCCTGCCGCTCATTGAATTATAACTATTTCAAACACCAACATTTGAAAAATCTTTATGATAAAAGTACACATACACCCGGAGCGTTGCATATTTTCTAGCACAATCGTTGTTCCACTGAAGAGATAATAGAAAAGTTATACGAGATGACCTCGACAATTAGTTTTCCAAACTTGTTTGACTAACATCTGAGCATTCGTCCGATGGTACCCAACAAATATAGAGGGAGTTTATCATAGCCTCAGGCACAGCAATAGGAAAAGTTGAAGCTTTGAAGCGTAAAATGGCGTGTGGGATACGCAGCGACATATGCAGAAATTAGCCTCAGGCATTACGGACGCATGCGATACCCCTTGTGCCAATCTTAGTACGTGACGAAGATTGGCAAAACACTGAAGATATGGCGCATCTTCTAAGCTATCATTAAAATATTGTTGAGTTTGTACACTATCAGCCGAGACTTTGCAATAGACGCATTCATAATAAAACTTCTTCTCTATCAATCAACTTGCACTTAGCTCAAATAAAGTGTTTGCTGAGAAAAAGTATACACCTTAAGAGATTGCGGTGCCATAGCTGAATAGGTGTTTGGTAAACGGTGGTATTTCACTCGGTAACGCCAGGATACACACGGTGCATGGCTGGTTGTCTGCGCAGAGAGCTGCTCAGCTGAATAAAGTGAGTAACGCCTGCATTGTGCGCTTCAATTACCAATAATACCTCTCAGGAATGGATATGTGATAAAAAGGCTTGCAAGAAGAAGGCCATATCCATAGCCAACTATAATTTACTCACCAAAGACGTCTGCGGGCTCGTGTCACATCTCGAGTTCGTGTAAGGTTTACCCTTTGAAGACGATCCCTCAAAGGATCGACGCGTTTGGTCTCGTCCACCCTTTTATAATAGCGTATTGACTACCAAATGCCCCAAATGAAGGAGAGAGAGGGGGCACATCATACATCAAAACAGAGGGCAAGGACGAGGAGGAAAATCTCCTATTTCTCATCGGTTACGAACCACGCTCGACGTAGCCGTCTCGATATAGTCCATTAAAAGTTTCCAATAAGCTCCGCCAGCCGCCGCCAAGCCTCTACTTAGAGGCCAACAAGGCGACGCGGTGGAGCGCAACGTAGAACGTTTAGCTTCACAAGGAAAAGGGATCGACGCTTACCATTAAATGACTTAGAGGATATTGCGCGACGGCACAACGGCGTCTTCAAGAGGCAAAGAATGGCCTGGTCCCCTTGTGAGAAAGGAGAATTACCGATTTCATGAACGTGCAGCAGCGCACGTAATAAATTCGCCTGTTTTCGCAGATAACCTCCAAATCGTCGCTAGATGGCAATGCCGTTGTAATCCTGTTTCTTCAAGGACGCCGTTTGCATCGTAAGAATGCGTCGACTGATGATGTGGCCACAAAATGCGTACTCAAATGTCAATTAAACAGCTTCCCCTGAGAAAACCCACGAAAACACTGAGCAGTTTGTACAGCTGGGTTGTTCCCACTAACTTATACTGGTGTCTCTTATTAGAGGCTTGTCCCTAATATGAGGTAAATTAATAACGCGTATGGATCACTCGAATACGGACTCGGTCAACATCTATCTGGTTGTTATTGGCTTAGTTTGTATTACGTCTACGCCGACAGCGTTCCCGAATGTCGTCCAGAAGCGAGCTGGAACGCAGCAGGAAATTACTAAGGCGAAAACGTTTAGATGCGTGGCCGCTTTCCCCTAAGCTGGCACGCCTTTGGGCACGTTCAATTCTGCGTACGGCGTGGTAGCGGTTTAATACTCGTCGTTCCTTCCACATCAGCCCTATCCATAGGGATGCATTGGGTGGTGTACCGCAAAGCCGTGGTTACGGTCCACGAGAGGAGGATTACTCCTCCTGCGTATCAATTCTATCTTGTTCGCATTCTCAGCTTTATATAGTTCTTTCGTAGTAACTAGCAGGCGCTTCCGTTTGGCCGTCATTTGATCCTTTCCCCGCTTGCGACACCCCTTGTCCCTTGGTATCTTGCACGAAGAGCGCAAATGTGTCCACCTCCACGTTCTCCTGCCTCCGGGTACCCAACCAGAGGCTGTCACGACAAGCGATCACTGATTCGCTCGAATGTATGGCCGCCTTGTACGTGCCGCTTCACTCTTACCCCACTCCGCAGTAAAGGGACGAAACTGATTTAACGTCTCTACGTGTGTATCTGCTGTTACATTTCAAGCAATTTCCCTCTCGATAAGAAGCAAAACTCGGCCGACCGCCGCCCTGATATAGGCCGTGTTGGTCTTGGAACAGCTGCAGATTTGCATAGACGAGATGGCCGATTCGCCTGCCTGAATGCGCAATGAAAAGATGGCGGCTGAGTGGGTTTTGCTAGAAAGCGCCTAGTAGAGGCTCCGATAGTGACAACCTTCTAATTACCAAGTTTTTATTCTGCTAGAGATCATCAACACAGGGCGGACGTGACCGAGAATACTAGAGACATAGCGGGAATAAGAAGCCGATGTCTAGTTCCGTTATAAGTAGCAATGAAAGGAACACGCCCAAGACTACACCCTCTTCATGCGCGTTCATGCAAAATAGAAAAACCGGGAGTAGCTGAGTAGTAGCAGGTAACGGGCGATGGGCTCGCATGCTGTGGAATGCTCGTCAAAGTCTGATTCATATCTAGACATCCACCTTCACTTGCAAAATATATATACATGTATGTGAAAGCAAAAACTGTTCTTCGATTATAAAGTGTGCAATAGTCGTACATAAGAAGGGATCAATAACTGATGAAATAAGTTCATAACACTATAACACGATCTATATTAATCACTTCTCATATAACATTAGAGGGCATTGGGAGAGGGCGTAACCCGTGTCCTGGACATTGACCCGCAGGAAATCATGCTGCTTGAGTATAATGTTCTCTCCCTAAAAACTTTTGTCTTTTGTATTTACGTGAAGGAAATTCACCTCACGGATCAACGCAACTAATCAGAGCCGATGTTGTCCTCTTGACTCCAACTGCGATATTTGTACTACACTATTTCTGCTATAGTTACGCGTTGTTGTCGTCGCCTCCACAACTTCTATTTCAGTTTGGTCTGGCCTAAGCCCCGAGCATCGGTCTCTGTTGGCGACTGGGGTGACACGTCAATGTTCCGATTGAGCTTTCCTGTTCTATCAGTACGGGTTGATAGGGTATCCACGGCCAGCGATGGCCGTAGCGGCTGCAGGTGATAATCTCATAAGGATCGATTACTGTCTCTAAGCTTTTCCGCTGTGCCAACCTCGCACCGTCGCATGACCGGGTTCGTTCGTGTCATGTTCGAGTCTTCAACATCGGCCAATACTTCATCGGGCAGTAAGCCCGCGTGCGGTAATCAATATAATTTTTCCGTGTGTTACATTATTCCAAAGGCATATAGCAGAACGGTGGTTGGCCAGACAAAGAAGGGAGGACAGTGTGCGCGTGACATTCAACGTGTTGGGCAGGACTTCCTCTCTTCTCCGATTGCGACCAGGTTTATATTCCATTATGCAAAAAGTTACCTAGGGGAATGGCAAATTAAATTCAGGAAAAAATCGTTTTGTCTTTATTGTGATATTAATTCGCTTTATTTATCAATTACAATAATAATAATAACAATAATTGTATAGTAATAGTACTATTAACACCCTTAGTATTAATCGAAAAGAATGTAAAAATAAGGTACTACCATCGTAGGCAATTGGAAAAGGTGTCTGTCATTATTTTTGGTCGGTGACTTTCCCAATACGTGGTGCGAATCAGTGCCTAGTTCATGCTTGAATAATCTGACAACTTCGCCATCATCATCATCATCGCGACCGACATCATCACCATAACCATCATCATGGAGAGTTTTTGGCATCGCCGATCTCCTGGTACTACATACGCCATAGTGTAGCGCTACCTTGCTCACGCATCCATCCCTGGAGCCAGCAGGAACTTCCTTCTCGTGCTTCCTACTATATCATAGTAGCCACCAACAGTGAGAGGAGTGTGCTACTTACCTGTGTTCTTAATTCGCACGTTCCTTAAGCGACACGCCTCGCGTAATGGCAGTGAAGTGCGCAGAGTGACGCCATATCACGAGCACGCTTCAGCGACTCATATGGCTGGCTGGCGCTGAGACTGCTGCGGTGATTTGGTCACAGTGCGCCGCCGGCGCAATTCGTCATGAAGCACGTTTTTCCTTGCTTACGCCGTAGCATCTGTGTGCCTGTGCTCTGACAGGGTATATCCGACATCGGTCGGTGCTTACCGAAGTGCCCAACGTAGAAACGAACGCACGCAGTCTGGCTATGCCAGTCGAGCCCCTGCCATCGGCCGGCCAATAGCAGCACCTACGGAAAATTCGTGGGCCCTTAATCGGGGGGCCAGTTCATTCGTGTTGTCCGCTTTAATTCTTACTACCCTAATAGAGTTCATTAAGCAGTGATGGTTCCGGCGACTGAGTGCCGCTAAACGTCTACTAATGGTGACGACGATTTTGTTAAATTCGTTCGACACGAGTCTATATGAGTATGTGTTGCATCGGGAAACTAACAACAACCATGACACTGATAATAATATAGTTCAAGTATTTTTATAACAATTACTCTTAGTATGGCCATCATTGCCATTCTAATTTTCAGTGGAGCCTTGTAGTGCCTGCTTCATGCTATTTTAAAGAAACATGTCCGGAAGGAAGTGTGTATTTTTTTTTTATGGCTAACATGATCTTCTCGTGAGTTCAAAAGTATGCTATACCTGATCAGCCACTTTGTTTTAGGTTCCTCTCTAATAGTTGAGTCGTATCCACCTGATACTCAGATTACCATATAATAAACTTGTGCACGAATAAACTGGCAGATGGGTTTAGTTTCCCATGCTATGCTTCCTTTTCATGACAAACCCCTCGGTGGGTAGCTGTGCAGCGAGGAAACTGCCTTCGACGCTCGAGCGTTTGCAGAAAAGAGCCGCCATCAGCAGTCCTCTCCTAGTAGAACTAATTCATTTTGATAACTTCCACAGCGACATGTTCCTTCTAGTTTCAAATGCTTCTGTGTGTAGGATGTAAAAGAAGTTCGTGCGGGAGTATAAACAAATGCATCAAGCTCAAGACGAGACAATGAGAACTTAGAGACACCTGATGAGGTATTGGAATCGCCGCCAAAACAAAAATTGGGGCTACCTTTTCTTCCCAATATTTATTGAATGTGTGCGGCCCAGGTACAGTGTGAGTAGTTACCTCCGAGTGGTACAATAGTGCTGCTACCAAGGAAAGGTGTTAATATTGAATTGGGTTTTACACAATAGAAGTACGTTAGAGTATTTAATTAGGATTTTACTCTTATCTGGCTTAGCGTATTTCGCAAAAATTTCGCATCTCCGCCTTAGGCGGAACACAAATCTTTATTGCAGTTTGTTACCGATTTCGGGGCACGTACACTCTTGTGCAGTTAGTTGTATAAGCACCATCATACTCCCTCAACTTACTGATCACCAAGAGATATGTTGGGGGAGTTTTGAAGTTAGCGCATGTAAAAGTGTATGTGTACACGTGGAAAAATGAATTATAACTTGAACTAGTCCGAAGGAACTGACTAAACGATAAGAAACGCGGGCAGCATTTAGTTACCTACCTATGTCTTCATCTTCGCACAAATTTGTTTTGTTTACTCATGTAGGTACCGACAGATTCCAGCATCGAGATCGAATCTGCACGAAACAAATACATAGATTAGGGTCTCTATCTGATTTTACTCGTCCGGCTTTTCTCCTCTGCTTTTTTCACTGCTTCATCCCACAACTGTTGTGAGCCATAATCCATAGTTTCGATGGTGGATCAGCGAAATTAGCAGCGCAAAGCCTGCGCCCGTCCCCATATCACTATGTCGTTTCAACGCGATACACAGCGCTGGATCGCATTTCAAAAATAGCAACTTGGGCAATTTGCACTTTCATACACGATACATACACTGATGCACACACATACACGATATGTGTGTAATGATGAGATGATGATGGCGAATATGGTCGCAAAGGGGCCATCTCCCCTGTGTGAGGGAGACTTCTCCCTTTGGTTATTCCTATCCAGTGCTATCTTTTCCACTCCCTGTGGAAGAAGCAAACCTTCGTGTCACAAGCGTCGGCAAAAACCATATTTGCCCCCCGATATTCGTGCTCTCCACCGTTCCGCTCTGGCTGGCGTTGCACTACGCTGCTGATCCGACCGTGATGAGAGCCACACTCTCGCTTCTACGCGCCTGACGATTCAGACCCGACGAGTCTCCTTCCCGGTCTCAATCTAAACTTTGTTCGAGAATAAGCACTGAGCCCTTAACTCCTCCATGACGAGGACGCGTTTTCATGCCAGCGCCCAGGCACCACTGCATACCCCAGAGGCGACGACGCCTTGACAGGGCTACTTATGGGTTCATGTGTCTCCCCTCTCAGCCACCGTCGTTAACCGTCATCGTACTCTCGTCGTTTTCGCTTTCATTCCTACCGCTGGCTCCGGCCACGGCCGTTTGGGCGAAAACTAAATCCCCCCCACCCAGTATTTGCTCTTTTTCCACGCCAATAGTCCGTAGGCTATGGCTATTTCCGCTTTCCCCGTCCCTGACGCTTTTCTCAAAAAGGGAGCGTAAGGTTTCCTGTTTGTTTGTCTTGCGAAATTGATACGACTAAGCAGCAGCTACGGTTCATGTCGAATTTGAAAAATTGCTTTAGCATGTAGAACAGGAGAAAAATATTAGGCCGGAGAAAGATATTGACAATGATGTCACGTTTTTACAGAAACAGACACTTATAAAAAAATAGCGCAATCCATAGACGACTGATCAGGGGTGCACAGCGAATCCTTTTAGCATCCCAGAACAATCCCCCTATACCGTTGAAAATAGATTATTTGTACGTAGATTAAGAAGAAGGTCAACTTTTAAGGAAAGAAGAGTACTTCAAGTATCTGTGGGCTATCGGATAATAAACGCACCCCTTTAGACTTTTTTCGATTCGGTTAATTTTTCACATGAAGGTTGCCATGAGGAAACATGAGGAATCCATGAGGAAACAATTCCTTATCGGAACAGTACTGACCAACTCTAGCAACTGTAGGTCGCTTATCTACACGAGATTGAAACTTATCCCCAAAAACTGTCCCCAAATTGGATGAACAACTCCAATATTTTTGAAGCTTACAAGTGACGTCATTATGTTGTAACATAAAGAGAGGTCAATAAATTACCCTCGTTTTTGGGTAATCGCGTAGTTCGTTAAATGGCCACATTAATCTAACAATACTTTTTTTTATTGCCTTTCAGGTGAGTTTGACGATCCGCGTCTGAGGCAACTGGCTTGCATTGAGCCGGATTATGGAGACGCTCTTAAATTCGTGTAGCCGTCATCCGACGGAATAATATTACTGTCAAGCCTCAACAGGCATGGCACCCACGCCTCGACAGGACTTCAAGTCGTCTCAAAACTTGCATTCGCCTTTCGCCCAATCCCTTCGTTCTTGTTTCCTGTCCGTCGTTATAAGCAAGCTGGCATCGTAGCCGGTATCGGGTCTCGGAACGCGGACAGCGTATCAAAAGTCGAGGAACAATCTAGCTACGCTTCTCTGCGCGTATACTCGTACCTCAGACAGAGGACGACGACTACGTCGACGTATCGTGATAGCAGCGTACTAAACGATAGAGTAATGATACTTTGATGACTTCAGAAATTGAAGATGGGGAAAGCAGTGGTCCCGGTAACGCGAACTGGGCGCTGGCACGAGGACTAGAAAGGGAAGAGGCCAACAAAGGTTAGAGGTGAGGTTGGCGAAAGGGCCAGATTTGCCATGAGCGCTCTGGATCTAGGTGGAGCTTAGCCTCCGATCGCTCTTTGCCCCTCCCGTCATAGACCGTCGGCGGCCGGAATTCGATGGAAAGCACGCAGTCGCTGGAAATGAATCCAAAAAACAGCCGTTTATCTTTCAAAGTTTCATGGAGCAAGCTTGATTTGCAACGCTTGTGGGGGGATGGGGCGTGTGAACAGGATGGTGGAAGGTGCAGAACATAACAAATATTTAAGCAAACAAAACGGTTGTTTTTAATTCTCACTATGAAAGATCGAGGATACGGCTAAGCACTCTGCTCTAGCCAAGATGGCCTCTAATCTTGTTTGGCACGTATCGAATGGACTACGTTGACAGGGATGCTTGCGAAACTACTATTGCATTCCTCTCGGCGTACCAAATGTATATGTAGGCGATACACATTGTACGGTTAGATATAGCGAAGTTGAGAAAGATTTTCTTTATGGCGATATCGAAATGCGTCTATCAGGGACGTGCAGCTTTGCACAACTTTGGACCGTGCAGTTGCCGGGTACTTCCGATGGCTGAAGCAGACACTTTAGTGTTTACTTTATATCGCATCGGGCATTTCCGGTTAGGATGGTCTTGCGGATGAAGGGGAGGCTGCTGATCTCTGCAAGTCGGTAAGCGGTTCCTCTAGGCGAGTGACCTTGCTCTAGGTCGTAAGGGAAGTTATACCTCTCTCATAAAATGTGGCTGCTTTTCTCTGGCTGGCTGCCAGTGAGGGCAATGAAAGGGAAAGGGAGCCTTGTCGTCTGTCGATGGCCGGTCTCGATGAGACTATCCTGTACTGTCTTGTGGTGCCTAAGTATTGTAGGTTTGCTGAGGCCTTGCAGGCCTCACAAGTCGCTACTTGTACATTATTCCCCGTTCTGATATTTTCCTTAAAACTGAATCTCTCTTATGACTGTGTCTAGACATAAATACTTCCGACCTCTAGTCGAATTCTGACTTGACTACAGTTTTCATCCACGGAATAGTGCACTGCAAGATACATCCATGCAAATTTCTTATAGTTCCCTGACAATATACAACTATGCCTACCTAACCGTACAATGGCAATAGCAAAGGAACGCTGCACTTTCCCTATCTTTCTCTCAATCACCTGAACGATTATTTGCTGAACGACAGCAGCTCTGAGTCAACGTATCATGTTCCATGTTCATGCTCTCTACGAATCGTTAGTGCTTTCACCGTTCGTTGAGGAACGAGATCGGAAGGCTGTGTCCCGTTTGGGTCTCACCGGTTGGGCTGATGAGGACCGGGCACCATTCCTCGAATGCGTCGGCCAAAGAGTCTGTTCTGTTTCTGTGCGTCTATCGAAGCTATCAAAGTTCTCGTTTTCGTACGCCGGTCGCCGAAGCGCTGTTGTGTGATGATTACTTTCTAGGGAGCCATCATGATGGAGAACGAGACAGAGTAAAACCGTCAAATTGGGTTACATGTGCGTATGTTGGGCTATTCTACGCTCTTCATGGACATTAGTGGTACTCTAGGTTGAATATATATATATATATATATATATATATATATATATATA